>ML326466.1:10884-57450 GCA_005239505.1 Nicotiana paniculata | reverse complement strand
CAAGAATGAAGTTGAAACACAACTTAACAAAAAGATCAAAATGATAAGAAGTGATAGGGATGGGGAATAAGAATCTCTTTTTGAACAAATATGTTTGGAAAATGGCATTATTCACCAAACAACTGCCCCGTACTCTCCTCAATCTGACGGAATTACGGAAAGAAAGAATCGAACATTAAAGGAGATGATGAATGCCTTGTTGATAAGTTCTGGTTTACCCCACAGAACTTGTGGGGGGAAGCTTTACTTACAGCAAACCGAATAATCAACTGTGTACCCCACAGTAAAACACAGTCCATTCCGTACGAAAAGTGGAAAGAAAGGAAACCCAGCTTGAAATATTTCAAAGTGTGGGGGTGTTTAGCTAAAGTACAGGTTCCTAAGCCTAAAAGGGTGAAGATAGGATAAAAACGGTTGATTGTGTATTTATTGGATATGTAACCAATAGCAAGGCATATCGTTTTCTGCATCATAAATCAGAAAACCCTGAGATCCACGTTAATACGGTAATAGAATCAGATAATGCTGAATTCTTTGAAACTATTTATCCGTATAAAAAGGAAAGTGAATTGTCCTACCAAAAGTCAAAACGACCTCGGGAGGAAACAACAAATGGTATGCCTAATGAGGATAATCCGAGAAGAAGTAAATGTTAAAGGACATCTACTTCATTCGATCCAGATTTTTTGACTTTCCTACCAGAAAATTAGCCTCGGACCTTCAAGGAAGCAATGTCTTCCCCAGAAGAACAATATTGGAAATAGGCTGTCAATAGTGAAATAGAATCCATATTGAGCAACCACACTTGGGAATTGGTTGATCTTCCTCCAGGTAACAAAACTTTGGGTTCTAAATGGATTTTCAAGAAGAAAATGAAAGACGATGGTACTATTGACAAATAAAAGGCAAGGCTTGTTGTCAATGGATTTAGACATCGAGAAGGTTTGGACTATTTTGACACATACTCGCCGGTAACAAGAATTTCATCCATTCGGATGCTAATAGCATCACTGGTTGACAATAAGACGAGTTCTGGGATATTTGGAATATACCTTAGACTACGCCTTGCACTAAAATAATTATCATGCAGTTATCGATGGATATAGTGATACCAATTGGATAACCGGATCAGCAGAACAAAGTCCACAAGTGGATATGTTTTTACTGTTGGCGGAGGAGCAATATCTTGGAATTCTTCCAAACAGACGTGCATCGCTCGCTCTATAATGGAATCAGAGTTTATAGCTTTGGATAAGGCCGACGAAGAAGCTGAATGGCTTTGAAATTTCTTAGAAGACATTCCATTCTGGCCAAAACCTTTGGATCCTATATGCATACATTGCGATAGTGAGGCTGCAATAGGACGGGCAGGGAGCATTATGTATAACGGAAAGTCTCGTCATATACGACGAAGACATAAAACTGTTAGACAACTACTCTCTAATGGAATTATCACTATTGATTATGTAAGATCAAAGGATAATATGGCGGATCCGCTTACAAAAGGCCTAACTAGAGAGGGAGTTGAGAAATCATCTAAGGGAATGGGACTATGGCCGATGACAAGTCATCATGGCCGTAACTCTTCCTAGAATTTTGGATATTCTGAGATCCAGGTTCAAGGGGCTCAAACAAAGTTGTGATTTACCGATTCAACATTGTCAAAGTAAAATCTTTGGTCCCTTCTCGTGATGAAGACAATGTTCAGTAACAAGGATAGAACTTTACACGTGCTTTAATGATTACCTAAGTTTGATGTGGTTTCAATCTAAAGGATTACACGTTTAGGAATCACCTATGTAAGTGTGAAGTGGAAGCCACTTCAATGAGAATTCCGTAAGGCTAATTCTCTACGCACTTATGAAATCAGGCGATGTTCATGGCTGAAACGAACACAACAATCAGAACCAAAAGACGGTTAAGGGTTGGTTGTGTGACATATGGTTGTCTAGGTATACACTAAAGTTCGACGGTTCAAAGATATCAAATCTACCGATTGACCGAGTATATCTAACATATGTTCACTACGGAAAGTTCAAAGGGAAACCTACTTATCTAGATGAAGAGAATGAACCCTCGCGCCGTCATCGTCGCTAGGCTCAGCTTCGGCTTTGGATTTGAATTTGGATTTGGATATGTCAAATGATCGATCGATAAGATTATTTTTTGGACAAAAGTTATTCAATTAATTATTTAATAATTAATTAAGTGCCAGTCAGTTCGTTAACGGAATTAACTGGAATGTATAATCCAAAACGTTGAACGATGTCTTTCCCTTCTGAACAGACACCTCTTCCTGAACAGACATCACACCTCTTCCGACAATTGCCTATAAATTTCGAGGCATGGCTTCCTTTTCACTCACTGAAAATCCAGAATTTCCTTCTGAAAAGTACTGCATTCTATTTCGCAATCTCTCTCTCAAATTCGTAAGTGTGATTTTGCTCCGTTCTTTGAGTTCGTTAGTATCCTGCAGTTTGTATTGCCACTATTGCAGGAAGGTTTATTCTGTTTCATCCTGGGAGGATTTAATCCATTACCTTGGCAACTTATGAGGGGGTTAAAATTCCTTAAGACGCACAAGGAAATTGTGGACTCGGAATATTTCTTATCATTTACAGATTTTCTGTTTCTTCTAACAGTTTTCTAATTTCTGTTTTAACACAGTATCGACAACAAATGTGACAATACCAACCCCGTAAAAAAATGACAAGTTAGGCCAATGAACAACCACCATATTCGGTTTTCATATACTCTTAAATCAATATCAATGATAGGACCTAGCACAATTGATTTTATGAATGAAAATAATAGTAATACTGTTTCCCTCTGTTTATTATGACAAGAAAATACAAAGCTTCAATAAATCATATCCAATAAACTCTGTAGACATCTATGTCAACAACATCAGATCTTTCACCAGAATTTCTAAACATAGCTTCCTTCTCGTCACAGAATCTGTTTCCCTCTGTTTATTCTAAACATAGCTTCCTTCTCGTCACAGAATTTAAGACCCCTTTCCAGATCATCAGGGTAAAGGGCAGCATCAATGTCGTCATTGTGTTTGCCAGCAATAGTTTTGACAAACCAGTCCTCATCAACCGGCAAACCACCATTGTAGCCTATCTGCAGAACCAAAATTGCCAGCAATTATGAGAAACATAATATACATTTTCCCAAATATCAGTTGTGCAAGGGGTAACGTGAGTAGACCAACTCAGCAAGTAACGGGCCCAAACTGTGGGCTGAGAGGTAGTGACGCTGCAATCAAAAAATAGCGCTAACAGGGGGGGGGGGAGGGGGAGGACGGTATTAGAGCTTCGGCGACATAAACCAATGAGAATGAGGTAGCCCCGGTACTAGATTTCGAGGTTGTGGGTATGTCCAAAGAACTTCGGGCAGAATTTCCTTCCATTTTCCTTTTGCGTCGGTTAGACTCTTCTTAAGATTTTGGATGACGGTTTTGATGGTCGATTTGGCTTGACCATTCCCGCTAGGTTGCTAAGGTGTTGATAGGATTCTTTTGATCTTATGATCTTCGAGGAATTTGGTTACTTTGCTGCCGTTGAATTGTTTCATGTTGTCACACACAATTTCAGATAGCATCCCGAATCGACATATGATGTGGTCCCAAATGAAGTCGATGACTTCCTTATCCCTAACTTTCTCGAAGTATTGTGATTCAACCCACTTAAAAAATAGTCAGTCATAAAAAAAATTAAATTGAGCTTTACTTGGTGCCCTGGAAGAGGGCCAACGATGTCCATTCCCCACTTCGTGAATGGCAATGGTGACAAGACCGCATGTAGTAGTTCCCCAGGTTGGTGAATCTTCGGTGCATGTCTTTGGCATTTTTCACATTTTCAAACAAACTATTTCGCTTTTTTTTCCATGTCGACCCAGTAATAGCCGGCTCTAATTACCTTTTGAACTAATGATTCGGCAGCGGAATGATTTCTGCAAGTGCCCTTGTGAACTTCCCTCAGAACATACTCGGTATCTTCCGGTCCCAGGCATTTTGCTAATGGACCATTGAACATTCTTCTTAATAAGGTTCCGTCTTCAGACAATGTGAATCGTGCTACCTTCGTGCGTAGGGCACTAAGTTCTTTTGGATCTGAGGGAAGTTTTCCAGTCTTTAAATACTCTATGTATTTATTTCTCCAATCCCGTGTAAAGCTTGTGGATTTTAGCTCGGTATCGCCTTCTTCGACTACTAACCTCATAAGTTTCATGACGGCCCCCGAATTGAGCTCGTTGTCCTCGACCGATGACCCTAAGTTTGCGAGGGTATCAGCCTCACTATTCTGATCCCAAGGCACATGTTGCAAATTCCACTCCTTAAATCGGTACAAAGTAACTTGTAGCTTATCTAGGTATCTTTGCATTCATTCTTCTCTAACTTTAAAGGTTCCATTAACCTAATTCACCACGAGGAGGGAGTCATATTTTTCTTCGATTACATCCGCTCCCAAGCCTTTGGCTAGTTTGAGACCTGCAATCATCGTCTCGTGTTCAATCTTATTGTTAATCAATTTCATATTTCTAATAGATTGCCTAACCATGTTGCCTGTGGGTGATTTTAGTATGATGCCGAGTCCAGACCCTTTTGTGTTCAAAGCATCATTCGTAAAGAAGGTCCAGATTCTTGAGGATGTACCCGAGTTTACCACAACTCTCTTTAGACCTTGGATACTAGGGCCGACATGAAGTCAGTCACGAAGTCTTCCAAAATTTGAGACTTAATGGTTGTTCGGGGTCGATATTCAATATCATACCCGCTGATTTCTACGACCCATTTGGCTAACCGTCTCGAAAGCTCGGGTTTATGCATAATATTTCGGAGTGGATAAGTTGTTACAACACATATGGGGTGACATTGAAAGTATGGCTTTAGTTACCTTGAGGCGCTTATCAAAGCGAGCACCAACTTTTCTAGGTGGGGATACCTAGTTTTGGCCTCACCTAAGGTCCGGCTAACACAATAAATAGGAAATTGCGTACCTTGTTCTTCCCGGACTAGGACTCCACTTACCGCTATCTCCGATACTGCCAAATATTAGTACAATTGTTTGTCTTCCCTCGGCGTGTGAAGTAGCGACGGGCTCGATAAGTATCACTTAAGCTCTTCCAAGGCCTTTTGGCATTCTGATATATATATATGTGAAGTTACTTTTCTTATTTAGCAACAAAAATAATCGATGGCTCTTATCGGAGGACCTCGAGATGAATCACCCCAGGGCGGCTATGCACCCGGTTAACCTTTGCACGACCTTTACATTGTCTACTACCGTGATGTCCTCGATAGATTTGATCTTGTCGGGGTTAATCTCGATTCCTCGGTTGGATACCATGAATCCGAGAAATTTGCTTGACCCGACCCCGAACGCACATTTTTTTGGGTTCAACTTCATGTTGTATTTCCTCAATATATTGAAGGTTTCGTGCAATGCTTCAAATGGTCCTCTGACTTAACTAACATATCATCAATGTAAACTTCCAAAGATTTTCCTATTTGTTCTTCGAACATTCGATTTACTAGGCGTTGATAAGTGGCACAATCATTTTTTAATCCAAATGGCATTATGTTATAGCAGTAGGTACCATATTCAGCAATGAACAAAGTCTTTTCTTGATCATCGGGGTTCATTTTTATTTGGTTGTAACCAGAATAAGCATCGAGAAAATTAAGGGTCTCGTGTCCGGCCGTGGCATCGATCATGCTATCGATATTAGGCAAAGGAAAAGAATCCTTGGGTCATGATTTATTTAAATCTTTGTAATCTACACACATTCTAAGTTTGTTTCCTTTCTTAGGTACTAATACTACGTTTGCTAAACATTCGGGGTATTTTACTTCCCGGATGGACCCTATTTTAAGAATCTTGGTTACATCATCTTTGATGAAGGCATGCTTGATCTCGGATTGAGGTGTTCTTTTCTGCTTCAACGGATGGAACTTTGGGTCCGAGCTTAGTTTATGGGTGGTTATTTCTGGTGGGAACCCTGTCATGTCGAGATGGGACCAAGAAAAACAATCCATGTTAGCTATAAGAAACTGAATAAGTTTTTTCCTGAGCTCGGGAGTTAACCCCGTGCCCAGGTATACCTTTCGTTCAGGCGGTGTTCAATTAATATGACTTGCTCCGGATCTTCGACTATTGATTTGGTAGTGTCGGAGTCATCGGGTACTATGAAGGATTGAGGGACCCCATAATCATCATCTTCGTCAGTCTCCCGTGTCTCTATTTGGGTCGAGGTTGACGTCTATGATTGCTATTTGGCCTCCTATTTTCCCTTCAAATTTGACTCCTTAGTCGGTAAGAGTGCTGATACTGGAATCACTTTGTCAATGGCAAACATTTCCTTTGCGACGGGTTTCTCCCCGTAGACTGTATTGATTCCTTCTGGTGTCGAAAATTTTAGAACCCGGTGAAGGGTCGAGGGCACTGCCCTCATGTTGTGGATCCACGGTTTCCTAAATAGGGCATTATACCTCATTCCACTCTTGATCACATTGAACTTCTTCTCTTGGTTGGTCCCGGCCATATTCACTGGCAAAGTCATCTTGCCCTTAGTAGTTCCACATGCCATGTTGAATCCGTTTAGTACTCGGGTCGCGGGCACAACTTGGTCCTGTAGGACGAGTTGTTCTATGACCCTCGATCGAATGATGTTGTCTGAACTACCTGGATCAATTAACACACGTTTAACTTGAGTCTTAGTCATGAGTACATATATTACTAGTGTATCGTTATGGGGTTGCATGATCGCTTCTGTGTCCTTGTCGTTGAAGGACAAGGTTTGTTCATGTATGTAATCCCAAGTTTGTTTCTCCCTTGTGATCGACACCTTGGTGCTTTTCAACATTGGCCCTTGGGGAACATCAACCTCTCCAACAATCATGTAAATGACGTGTTGCGGTTCTTCTTGCTCGTTTTGTCTGTTAGAATCTCTGTTTCTGAAATGATTATTGGCTTGATCACTTAGAAACTCCCAAAGGTTCCAGTCGTTGAATAATCGGGCTACTTCTTCTCTCAAATGTCTGAAATCTTTCGTTCTGTGGCCATGGGTTCCATGATACTTCCATATTTGGTTGGGATTTCTCTAGGGTGGATCGGTCTACAGAGGTCGAGGCTATTTAGTATAATTGGTACGTCCGGTAATCGATATGATGCGTCAACATTGAAGTTATATTCTGACATTCGTGGTGCTTCTTTTGGTCTGGCATGCCTGTCTAAACCATTCTTGCTCATGAGCCCTCGAGAGCTTTGGCCTCGATCATTTCTCCTTTCACCTCGTACAAGGTTGTGCCCAGGTCTGTTGCCCCTACGATCTCCATTATATGGCTGGTATCGATCCTTGTTCAACCTTGATTCTCGATTAATGTCCCTCTTGATTCTGTCAACCGGCATGATAGGATAAACGGACCAGGAAAGAGCCCCCACCTGGTCATCTTTGACTCTAATTTTTTATTATGTACATAGTCCCAGGTAAGAGTCGGATATTCAATCAAGTTCTGCTTCAACTGTTGTAAAGCCACTAAGCTTCGTACATTTAGTTCTTGAGTGAATTCTTGAACGGCCTAATCATTGGCGACTAGTGGTAGATCCATTCATTCCATTTGTAACCGAGACACAAACTCTCTGAGAATCTCGTTATCTTTCTACTTTACCTTAAAAAGGTACGACTTCCTAGTCTCGGCCTTTATGGCTCTGGCGTGTGCTTTTATAAAAGAATCTGCAAGGATGGCAAAAGAATCAATAAAGTTAGGTGGTAAATTATTGTACCATATCATCACTCACTTTGAAAAGGTCTACCCGAATTTCTTTATTAACACGGATTCGATCTCGTCGTCCTCTAGATCATTCCGCTTAATTGCACATGTGTAAGAGATGACATGCTCGTTGGGGTCAATCGTTACATTATACTTAGGAATCTCGGGCATGCGGAACTTCTAGGGGATCAGTTTGGGAGTCGCGCTGGGGGGAAGGATTTTGTACGGACTTTTTGGACTCCAAACCCTTCAATATTGGTGGTGCCTACGGAATTTGATCAACCCTGGAATTATAGTTTTGACCTTCTTGACGTTTGCTTCTATCTTCTTTTCCCCGATTCAACTCACTTCGTTAGTTCCTCGAGCATCATCATGATTGCAGGATGGTCCCCGATTCATTTCCGTTTGATTTTATGGACACCGATTCGATCCCATGAACAACTTCCTTGGACGACTCGGGATCAATCCTTCTTGGTGCATGGTTCTGGTATTGGAGTAGTGCTATCACGGCTTGTTGAGCTTGTAACATCTCATAGATCACCCGAAGGCCGATTACACTTTCTTCTCTGCCATGCGTGCTCTGAGCGGTCGATCGAACATCCCTGTGGATGTTACTCTCGGGATCGACGGCCGAATTTGCATTAATGGCTACATCGGAGCTGATGTCAATTGGATCTACAACCGGAACTCCATCGAGGCCAACTGGAGGTATGTCGTTCCCTGGTGCTATGTTGTCATTTTCATTATGATGCCCCAATTCATTGTCCACGTGTACGGGTGTTGCCTGAGAGTTCGACATGTTGATCCTGGAATAAAAGATACTCACAAGAACAAGGGAAAAATAGTGTGTGTGTGTGTTATGAAGGTTAGTACTAGACAATCACTATTATCCTTATCCCCACGGTGGGCTCCAAACTGTTTACCCTAAAAACAGATAACAGTTGAATTTATACGTGATTTTAAGGATACGTGATTTAACTTTGCAAAAATTGAGAAAATATAAACTAATATAAAAATTGATTGTAAAATAAATAAATGCAAACTGAACGAATCGAATAGCCTTGGACCTCGAGTTCGATCACCCTTGAACCAAGTGAATTTTCAACTGATATAAGAAAAGAGTAACAAGGTAATGAAAACGAGATAAAGGCAGTGTATTGCTTTGTATTGCGTAAACATGATGTATTCTACAAATGATCAGACCCCCTTTATATAGTAAGGGAGTCCTACTCTTGGTACAATTCTAAATGAAGTTAGAAATCTCATGATTGGCTAATTAATCGGTCTATCATTGTGCATGCTAAGATCTCCGCCATGATCTACACTCGATCGCTAATATTTCGTTTCCGTTATTCGGCTCAGCAAATTCCCCTCGATCTTGATTTTTTTCAGTCCTAGGGGCTCAAGCTTTGACGGCGTAACCTCAGACCTTGATTCGGTATGGGTCTAAGGTCAAACCTTAACATTCCCATCTCGATCAGTTCAGGTAAGGCGGGGTCCTGATTTTACGTATACAGTTTCATTGTATGTATAGACAGTTTTTTGTCTCTTGCAATAATTGTATAGAAGTCGTCCTCATAGGGATTTCTGTCTTCCTGGATGAACTTAATAGAGAGAGTTAAGAGTCTCATACAAAAAACCAGGGTAAGGGCACATATATTCATTCTCAGGAATGCTATTTAGAGATTATCCAGTATTCATTTTGTACTGAAATTTTAAAATAAAAATATTAATTTATGAACAAAAATGTCCTGAAAAATTAAACAAAAAACTGAAATTCAGGACGTACTGGATAATTCCTAAAACAAAATTTGATTCTTTTATTGGACCTTAATCCCTCAAGAAAGCTGTCCAAGAGATCCATTTTTTTTAAAAGTTAAACTAACACAACTAAAACATCATTAAAAACTCACCTAGATAATCTTCTCACCCCACATTTATAATTGTGCAATGTCCCCAATGTACACCATAAATAATTACAAGAGGGTGAACTCCCTGGTAGGCCTAAGCATGAGCAGCTCATGGGATACTCAGACTTCTCCCAGACCTGGTCCTTCGTGCGGGTACCTCACACTTAGTTCCAACCATATGATTTGATTTTGCTTCCTTCCAATGGCTTTCCTTTCCACGTTCTTACAAAATAAAAAAGCTTCACTACCAAAATAACACAATTAAAATTAAGTAAGCAAATAAAAAAAATAAAAAAGCAGTAAAGTTAGGTAAATTTCCAACAAGCGCCTAATTTAACGTCACAGCGTGACCCAAATCAATTTTTGCCTCCACCTTGAGCTTATCAACCTCTTCCTTCGACTCTTTCATTGGCTCATACATATCTATTTCCATATCTTCTTCTGAACATAATGTCGAAAAATGCTTGGAGTGAGGACCAATGCGCTCAAACCGAAAGTTCAACTTGTTATCGAGCTCCTCTTCTTGACATGAACTAGAATCAATTAAAATTGTATCTGTAAGGTCCTTAGTTGGCTCCAGTATCACTTCTTCAACTTCGACATCATCAAATTCTAGTTGGTTGGTTTGGTCGTATTCTACTCTAAACTCCTCCATTATAATGGCAATTTTCGCCGCTAATTCATGCTCTTCTTGGCTACTATCCACAATGTAAGCTTGTTGTGATTTACAAGGTTCAAAAGTTGACTCACTTGCCTTTGTTATGCAGTGGTCTCTCATCATATTGTTCGGCAAGGCACTTAAATATATCCATAATCTCTTTGAGGTCAACATTCCCGGGTTCTTTGTTCCTATTAACTTCAAAAAAAAAAGTAGAACCATCACCATAAGGAGTTGGGGGAGGATAAGGATTTCCAACTCCAAAACTTTCATAATTCCAATATGCCATGTTTCTAAAATTAACAAGTAAAATTAAAAAAGAATACAACAACAACAACAACCCTAGTTTGATTCCAATAGGTGGGGTCTGGGGAGGGTAGTCTGTACGCAGACCTTACCCCTACCTAATGCAGGTAGAGAGGTTGTTTCTAATAGACCCTCGGCTTAGGAAGGGAAATAAGAAGAAGAGGAAAGCAAGGAAAGAAGAAAAATGGAAGAGAAAAGAAAAAGGGAGAAATAAAGGATAAGTAGTACTAAATAATAGCAACAGGGAATACAATACCTGAGGCGAAAAAAACCACATAACGTAATAAAAATCTAAGAATATGAAGGGACATGCATGCTACTAAGACTATCATTGAACATCTATAAACTACCTACTAACCTTCTACCTTAATCCTCGACCTCCACACCCTTCTATCAAGGGTCATGTCCTCAGTGAGCAACGCCATGTCATGCCTATTCACCTCTCCCCAGTACTTCTTAGGCCTACCTCGACCTCTTCTGAAACTCTCCATGTCCACCCTCTCACACCTCCTGATAGGAGCATCAATACTTCTTCTCTTAACATGTCCTAACAGCATCTTGTCCTCCACGGAGGCTACTCCCACACTGTCCCGGATAGCTTCATTCTTAATCCTATCTCTCCTGGTACACCCACATATTAATCTCAACATCCTCATCTACTCTACTCTCATCTTCTGCACGTGGAAGCTCTTGACTGGCCAACACTCATCCCCATACAGCATAGCCGCTCGATCCACCACTCGATAAAACTTACCTTTAAGTCTTAACGGCGCATTCCTATCACATAAAACACCGGAGCGAGCTTCCACTTCATCCATCTCACTCCGATGCGATGTGAGACATCTTCGTCAGTCTCCCTTTTACCCTGAATAATAGACCCGAGATACTTAAAACTCGCTCTCTTGGGGATAACGTGAGCATCAAGCTTAACCTCTACATCTGCATCATGGGCCCCGACACTGAATTTGCACTCCAAGTATTCTGTCTTGGTTCTACTCAGTTTGAAAAATTTAGACTCCAAGGTCTGTCTCCAAACCTCCAACCTCGTGTTAACTCCGCTACGCGTCTCATCAATCAACACTATATCATCGGCAAATAGCATGAACCAAGGCACCTCCCCTTGGATGTGATGCGACAGTACATCCATCGCCAAGGCAAATAAAAATTGGCTAAGAGTCGATGTTGGTGCAACCCCATCACCATAGGGAAATGCTTCGAGTCACCACCCACAGTCATCACCCGAGTCTTAACATCATCATACATATCCTTAATCACCTGAATGTATGCTACCAAAAAGCCGCTAACCTCCAAACACCTCCATATGACCTCCCTCGGAACTTTATCGTATGCTTTCTCAAGGTCAATAAACACCATATGCAAATCCTTCCTCCTCTCCCTGTACTGCTCCACTAATCTCCTTACCAGATGAATCTTTTATGTAGTCGAACACCCCGACATGAATCCAAACTAATTCTCGGAAATAGACATGCACCTCCTCACCCTGGCCTCCACCACCCTCTCCCAAACCTTCATAGTGACTCAACAACTTTATACCCCTATAATTGTTGCAATTTTGGATATCACCCTTGTTCTTGTAAATCGAAACCATCGTACTCCACCTCCATTCTTCAGTCATCTTCTTTATCTTAAAAATAACATTAAACAGCCCAGTGAGCCACTCCAAACCTACCCGCCCCGTGCTCTTTCATAATTCCACCGGGATTTTATTTGGCCCCGTCGCTCTGACCCTACACATCTTATGCATCGCCCCTTACACCCCCTCTACTGTAATCCGCCTACAGTACCCAAAATACCGCCGACTCTCGGAGTGCTCCAACTCACCCATCACAATGAATCTATCCCCTCCTCATTCAACAGTTTATGGAAGTATGTCTTCCATCTTCTTCTAATGAATTCCTCGTCCATCAACACTTTGCCATCCTCGTCCTTGATGCACTTGACTTGGTCTACGTCACGTGCTTTCCTCTCCCTCACCTTGGCTAACCGTTACAACCTCTTGTCCCCGCATTTTCCCTCGAGCTCCTCGTACAAACTTGAAACCAAGCAATATTTACATCTATAACTGCACTGTTAATTCTCCGGCAATGACGCCAAAATTTGAGCATGTCCAACTATGCCTTATAAAAAGGACGAAACAGTCGCGGCAAATATAATTCGGTCTAAAAATCCGGAGTCGAATCCCATAGAGAATTAAGGGCTTGTTGTAACTGTTAAGTATCATTAAGAAGACAAGCTTGAACAATTCCTAAGTTATAAATAAATATTGAGAGTTTCTTTGTAACTAACTAATTAAAGTATTAAATTATCAACTAAAGATACTAATCGTTGGATACAAGATTAAGGAAAGGTCTAGAGTTATGATTTCTCCAATTTTGGCGTGTCATAATTCTCTTTCGAGAAACTACCATAATTTACTAGACGTATTCTTTTAAACTACGCTAGCTGGCACTAGTTCACCGTTCACCAAGATCGAACCAAGGTTTCGTTATTCCTAATCTCACATTTAAACCCTCCGTATTGATTCCTAACATTCATTAGGAGTGATGTTGTTTAACAACTACCTAAATATGTGCCCTTTTCCAAGAAATACACACTTAATATGCACAGTAGATTGGGCCCTTCAATCAACATCAACAAACACGTAGTTGAACAAGTAGAGAAATCCAATGGCAAATTTATATTAAACGCAACAGATAATCACCCTTCAAAAGGTTCCATAGAAACCTAAATACAATAAATTATCTACTCATAACCCTACTAACAATCATGATAATAATTGAAAGTATCAAACTACATATTAAGGAAGAACTGAGAGAAAACTCTTATGATTCATTGTGTAATGACATGATTGGTTGTTTTGAGGTCTAGTGCGTCGTTCGGTAGTTTGAAGTTGTGAGCAGCTTCACTTCATGTTTTATGACTTGTACGTGTGGTCGGAATTGAATTTCGAAAAGTTCAGAGTTGTTTTGGAAGAAAAATTTTGAATTCGGAAGCATTAAGTTAGAAGAGTTGAGTAAGGTTTAACTTTTGAATAAATGACCATGGAATCAAGATTTGAAGGTTTAAATAGGTTCCTATGATGATTTTGGATTTGGGCGTGTGTTCGGGTTGAGTATCAAGTGGTCCGGGAGCATTTCAACACTTATTATGGAAAGTTGGCATTTTTAAAGTTTAAGAATTCCTTAGGTTTGGTTTGAAGTGGACTATGGTGTTATAAATGTTCATTTGGGGTTCCGAGCCTTGAAATAGGTTCGTGTCGTGATTTGTGACTTGTGCATAAAGTTTGACGTCATTTCAGAATGTTTAAGTGTAATTTGGACGCGTTCGTCGAAGTTTGCATGTTTGAAAGTTGAAAGAAGGTTTCGATCTTCGATTCATAGTTTTGATGTTGTTTTGTGTGATTTGAGGCCTCAAGTATGTCCGTCTTAGGTTTTAGGACTGGTTGGTGTGATTGAACGGGGTCCCGGGAGCCTCGGGTGTGTCTCGGGATGGTTTTGGACCATTTCCCCTTTGTTTGTGATTGTTGGTTTCTGGTGTTTGGTTTGTTCATCACGATCATTTAGATAGGCTCCCGATTGCGTAGTGTTGTCTGGGAGCTAGCAAAGTTGTCCTTCGCGATCATAGGAATATGTTCACAATGATGAAAGGCGTTGGTCAAGGCATGAAGGTTTGGCCTTTGCGTTCGCGGAGCTGGGCTCGTGTTCGCGTATGTTGATCAGGAAAAGGTTCGCAATCGCGTTTCCTTTGTCACGTTCGCGTACAGGGAAATTTGGGGCAGCTAGATTTGGTCTTCGCGATTTCAAAGGTATTCCCACGATAGCGAAGAGGATGGGCCTGGGCAGAATTGTTTTAAATCAGAATTTTTGCTCATTTCACTCATTCCTCTCTTGCTTGGGAGATTTTTGGGGCAATTTGGAGGAGCCATTTTCATGATCAATCTTGAGGTAAAAGATTTCTACACATTGTGAGTTAAATAATCGCTTATATATGGATTTAAACATGAAAATTAATAGAAATTGTGGGATTTTGGCAGAAAACCTAGAATTTGGTATTTTAAAATGTTGACCATGAAATTGGATAAGAAATTAGGAATAAATTATATTATTCAGTTTGTGGTGTTATGGATAATGATAATTTTTAAGAACTTTTGGAATCCGGGCACGTGGGCTCAGATGTTGACTTTGTTGACTTTTTTATCAGAGTTGAGAATCATTATAAATTGTTAAATTATACGAACTGGAGTATATTTTGATTGATTTGCACACTGTTTGACTAGTTTCGGAACGATGGGCATTGGTTTGAGGAGTTAGAGAGGCATTGGAGTCGGTTATTGGAACTTCGGAGCGAAGTAAGTCTCCTGTCTAACCTTGTGAGGGGAAAACTACAATCTAGGTGATGTAAGTGTTATGTGCTACTAGTTGTGGGTGCTACGTACATATGAGCTGACGAGAGTCCGTACATAGCTAAAGCATGTTTATGTCCGGGTAGATAGGACTTTATCGTGTAATATTTGAATTATTTGAACTTCTTCCGCTAGCTTAATTAATTGAATTTATAATTGAATTAATTAAGAAATACATATATATAGTAGTCCGAGCCTTATCACCTTGAGTTGTTGGCAAGTTATTTGAGAAATGATAAAGGTTACATTCATTTTATGCTCATGTCTGTATTGTAAGCACGTGTCTCGTAATTTGATAAGTTCCTTCCTTTTTTGTGGAGTAGCTCGAATGCCTCGGCAGTATAACAGATGTATCTATCGTTCATGGCGTTCAACCGTCGGCAGTATACACATTATTCTGGATCAGTCCGTACGACCTCGACATAATCGTGCGTTATATCGCTAGTAGTCCGAGTATTCATGAAATTTTCCTTCCACTGATGCTTGGCAATTTATATGGTATTCCTCATCTATTAGATACTGACACTTGATACATCTAAGCTGTTGAGATAGAATACGAGACTGAGAAATTCATATATTTAAAAGAAATTTTTGGAAGATTATGTAACTTACAGTTTTACCCATTATTGATGTTATGCTTCATATCTGCTTATGATTTATCATATTATTTTATTGGACCTCTAGTACGTGTTGATGTCGATCCCTCGTCACTACTTCTATGGAGTTAAACTAGATACTTACTATGTACGCGTTGATTTATGTACTCATGCTACAGTTCTACACTAAATGTGCAGAATCTGATAGGTTCAATTGGTGGTCATCTTAGCACGTACGCGCAACTGCTGAGGAGACTTTATGGTGGATTGTGTTCCAGGATATGTATCGCATCCCACATAGTCTCCATCGTACTATTTACTCTATTCTGCCTTATTTACATTCCAAACAGTCGTTGTATTATTATTGTATTCCGTAGTAAATGCTCATGCACTTGTGACACCTGGTTTTGGGGCATTCTAGTTGATGCTTAAGGATTTGTATATTATTATCACCTTTCTTTTTATGCATTACTAATTATGTATGTGTCGTGATTTTCAAGGTTTAAATTTCCTTACGTAATAAAATTTATGATTTTGAAAGTAATAAAATGAATAATTAACGTGATAGTTCACCATTCGCTTGTCTAACGAAGACGTTGGGTTCCATCATGACCTATAGTGGGTTTTGGGTCGTAACAACTTGATATTAGAGCTCTAGGTTCACTTGTGTCTTAGGAGTCATGAGCAAGTCTAGTATATTCTTGTGGATTGATACGGAGATATCTGTACTTATCTTCGATAGGTTGCAGGACTGTTAGCAACACTTCTTTTCTTGATTCATCATCGTGCCATTTGATTTCCATTGAAGCTTATGCCTTCATTTCCCCCCTACTCATTCTTATACGATGTTGAGTGCTCGTGTCAATTGGGCATTGAGCATTTGTAGTGGTACTGCAGACGTGGTGCAGGATATTTCTTTCTACATATTCGATCTTTTTTCGGGTGTTCAGTTGTTTCAGCCCAGTGTCAGTGTTGCCTACAGTTTCGAGGCTATGCACAGTGTGTTAAAATGTTCGTTCATTATTATCGCATAGAATTGGTGTAAATGGTAGAGTGCTTATGGAGGTGTCGCGACAGTGAATGACTCAAAAAGAGGATTTCTCAGTGCATGGTTTAGAGGTTTGGCATTGAGCTCTAGATGAGAAAAAACAATTAGACTATGGATGTTCAGGCCTTGGTTAATAGAGAAGCGATATCAGATATTTTGAACTTGGTGGAAATTCTCATTTATGATGTGGTGTCGTTGTTGTTGTTTGAACACATTAAGGCTCTTCGGTGTTATGGTCTTCTTTGATTTGCCTTCGGGGTAAGGTGTTGTGAAATGGTGCATGAAAAATGGTTGTCAAAGATGGCGGTGTGTAGCGGTTTCAGAATCAAATCGGTCTTTCTGACATTGATGGCTCG
The DNA here is from genome assembly GCA_005239505.1 of Nicotiana paniculata. NCBI lineage: Eukaryota > Viridiplantae > Streptophyta > Magnoliopsida > Solanales > Solanaceae > Nicotiana > Nicotiana paniculata. The sequence goes on along the minus strand of ML326466.1, from coordinate 40,376 downwards.
AGAAAGATGATCATTGAGGAGGCTTAGAGTTGGTAGCAATTTATTAGTTCAGGTACTACAGAGATGGATATTTATTTGAGGCAAAATTTGGGCAACAAAGGATAATGAAGGATATGGTGGGAGGCATCTCGCGGTGGTTGAATTTCAAGCAAACCAAGTATGATCTACAGAGGTCGAGAAGTTGCTTAAAGAGATGGGTTTATTGAAGTGGGAGTGGTAGAGTAGTGTATGGATTCCGTGGTAGGATAGCCACATGATTTGAAAAAGTTTAGAGTGATTTGGGGATCATGGTGGACAATGACTAAGTCTATAAAATATCGTTAGGGACGTCGACTACTGTAATGGGGAAGGTTTAATATGACAGAAAGGAGTTTGCTTAGAATGAAGAATGGTGTAAAATCTTGATTATAGTTATAGGATGCGACGTGACTTCGAGTTTGGAAGGTCTTTTCCGACTTTCAGTTGATGTAAATGGGGAATGAACAGACTTTTATAGTTGGTGGACAAGTCTGGGCTCTGGAGGGGTTTTCAGATTTCGTAGTATTTGTAACCAGGGCAATGTCGTTGGGAGATGTTGAAATGGAATTCCACAGGTATGCTATCTCATGTGAGTACGTTAGCTGTTGTGTGAGTCTTGATGAAGTTTCTACGAAGAGTTCTACTTTCTACACAATGGGAGGCAAGCACTGGGATGCGAGCTCGGATCGCTTGAAGAAGATGGTGCGACTGTCAGGAGATCGAATGTGCAATTGTGGCTGATAATTCAGAATGTTTACAGAAATGTCTAACAAGGGATTTCGAGAAATTTGGCAGGTTAATGGTGCGAGATCATGGTAATTGAGAAGGAGGAATCTTTGTGGGTTCTACATTTATGTGATTGTAGCTCACATTTTAGTAGGGGAGCCCACCATCTACAATTGGATCGCGTGATTGTGTGCCTGTGCATTTTCTGTTTATCGATGCTTTGGTGGATTATTTATGACTAAGATAAGAAAACATCAGGGGTAATTTGATCAAAGGACTTGAAGAATGCGTGCTACATTTTGCCTTATCGATTCATGTGCAGGTTTTGGGATGACTCAGAGTTTATGCTTCTTGTGGATGTGATGTACAAGGAAACGAATTCATCCACTTCCTTCTTTGAGAGAGTGTTCATGTGATAATATAGCATTGGATTTAGTTATATTCGGGACTAGGTTAGAGTGTGTGACTCTCAATAATGGGTCTAGTAGGTTCAAGAATTAAAGTGTAGTGTCTAAGGACTTTTGGTTCGTTGTGTGGTTAAGCATCGAGTTTTTGCAGTGAATTTGGAAATGGACTTGGAGTGTTTCTATGTTAGCACCGGGGGTCTGCGGTGCGATGTTAGAGAGATGGAAGTGAAAAACTTTGGATTCTTAGAGGATCTTGAAAAATGGGTGTGCTAGTTGGAGATGCTATTGTGCGCATAAGGAGGGTATGAGATGGTTCATGGGTATTGAGACGATATGGTCTCATGAATTGGGTAACCCGGGATGAGTGTTGTTGAGTTTAGTTATGTTTTTGAATGGAGCTATTATTATTTCTAAGGCACATTAAGAGTAAAATGGAGGAATTTAGGCCGGTTAGTAATGGTTTGAATCATCATGATTGTGGCAATGGTCAGTTCCTCTGGCGTGTTAAGTTATACAGGTTGTTGGTGGTTGTACATGTGGGCTTGACAGCCACCATGATTTGATAGATTGGGATGTATTTGATTCAAATGGCCTTGTTATGTGAAAATGGATCCCGAAAGAGAGTCATGGCGATTTAGACAACGACTTGAGATTTGTATTTTCTGCGGTTATGGGAATTCAATTGTGTGTTTCCATGTTTCTTCTGAAATGAATTAAGTGAAAGGTATCTAGCCAATGAAGTGTTCATTCTACTAGTATTTCAGGGTTTATGATGAATTCTTTCACTCTCGGTAACATCATGATAGGCGTAGTGAGCGACATGAGAATTTGAAGTTGAGTATCAAGGTTGCGGCTCGGAGTTGATAAGAATGTCACGAGCTCGGATGAGTAGGGAAGAATTCAGATGTTCAGATTAAGCTGGCATTATCGTAGGGTCGCCTGAGAATTGTGTTTTGTGGAAGAGGCATTGCTTATTGATTTATGGACTCTTTATTTACTTTACAAAGTTAGAGCGGTTGGTGGTATGGAGTGCAAACTTTGTTACCTGGTACGGAAGGCCGTAGGAGCATATCCTACGGGAAAATTGTATAAGTGTAACATGTTAGTCACTTGATTGTTAAGGATCCAAGTATGGAGATTCTGGTGCTATCGTTAATGTTAGAGTTTACGCCCGAAAGGGCTCCATTCATTTGGTTGTGGAATGTGTGAGTTTGTTCCGGATTGGAAGGTTGCTCGTATGTGTCAATAATAGGTCCATTGTAGATCTTTGAAAGGTTGTTGTCTCAGTATGAGATGATCGAAATCAACTTGAGGTCCGTTGGTGGGTATAATGTGAATGTGTGCTCCATCAGGCTGGGTATGTTCATTTAGCGTAGCGTTGCTTACGGAGGAGTCTTCATGCGTTGGATGTTATTTTTGTTGTAAGTTATTCCATGTAATACCTTATTGTGCCATGTGGGCTGTGAGACGACTTGATTATTCGCCCATGTGTTGTGGTCCTAAGTAGATTAAGGTGTTATATGAGCAAGATGGCTCTCGAGATACATTTCATTTCTTGCACCTTAGTCGTGCTTGGATTTTTTAGAGTATGGTGATACTCGTTTCCCTAGGGTTATATTATGCACTTGGCGTGCTTGCGATCGTTATTCGAGCATTATGTAAGTATAAGCATTACGGAGTGATGGGTGTTTCCTTATTAATTGTTGTGTGGATCGGGTAGCATGCCGCTAGGGTATATTGCTTAAAACGGATGGCACGCCGCCACGGGTATCTTATGTGGATTGGGGTGCACGCTGCAACGATGTCATATTTGGATCGGATTTCACGCCGCAACAATGTCATGTTTGGATTGTATTGCACGCCGCGACGGTGTCATAGTTAGATCAAGTTGCACGCTGCAATAATGAGATTTTAAGTACGGTTCCTTATACTTATTTATGTGCCTTGTTTCTCATCTCTGAGATGGAGCCATAACATCGGTTTGGTTGTTTTATTCGTTATGCGGGTTGGATAGTTGTTTTCCAGAGATCGTTCTTCTTATAGGTCATATTCGAGTTGTAGCTTATTGGTGCTTTGATGGTGCTGTATGGGATTTTTTATGGTGTTTGAGGTGGTTTATTGCCCGAGTAGTTTGTACTGGGTGAGACGAGGTTATTGGACCTGAGATAAGTGTAATCAAAGTTATGTAGGGTATATGAAAGAGAAAATATCGTTATTTAGTTTAGAATGAGGTAATTGTTCTTGTCAGGAGGAGAGACTCCATGATTTATTGACTCAGTATAGGTGTATGATCATGTTTTGGCACTATGTGTAGTGATTGATGCGGTGTTCGTACGTTAGAATCGAGTCTCATGGAGAATTCTGGATTTTGGAATTTGGTTCTAAGGCTTGTTAGCTAAAGTTATAGAGAGGATCTTCATTCTGGCTCGAGATAATATGCTCATTGGGTTGTGGTGGCACGGGTAGGTGCAAGAGGTGTTAAATAGTGATTTTGGACAACTTCGAAACACTTCTTGGCATGTTCCAAGATGAATGTATGTTTACGTAGTGGAGAATGTAACGACCGACTAGTCATTTTGAGCTCTATTACATCGTTCCACGGTTAGAGGCTGTGATTAGCTTCATTTCTTGTTTTATGACTTGTACGTGTGGTTGGAATTTAATTCGGGAAGCACGGAGTTGTTTCAGATGGAAAATTCTAAATTCAGAAGCTTTAAGTTAGAAGAGTTTACTAAGGTTTGACTTTTAAGTAAACGACCTCGAAATTGGGATTTGAAGGTTCCAATAGGGTCGTATGATGATTTCGGACTTGGACATGTGTTCGGGTTTAGTATCGGATGGTCCGAGAGCATCTCAGCGCTTATTATGGAAAATTGGCATTTTGAAAGGTTAAGAATTACTTAACTTTGGTTTGAAGTGGACTTTGGTATTATCGAAGTCTGTTTCGGGTTCCGAGCCTTGGAATAGGCTTGTATCGTGATTTATGACTTGTGCGTAAAGTTTGGTGTCATTCCGGAATTTTAAAGTGTAATTCACACGCGTTCATTGAAGTTTAAATGTTATAAAGTTGAAAGAAGGTTTCGATCGTCGATTCGTTGTTTCGTTGTTGTTTGGTATGATTTAAGGCCTCAAGAAGGTTCGTGTTATGTTTTGGCACTGGTTGGTGTGAGTGGACGGGGTCCCGGGGGCCTCTAGTGTGTCTCAGGATGGTTTTGGACCATTTTTCCTTTGTTTGTGATTGCTGGTTTCTGGTGTTTGGTTTGTTCATCGTGATGGCGTAGATAAGCTCGCGATCGCGTAGTGTAGACTGGGAGTTAGCAAAGTTGTCCTTCGCGATTGTGAAAGGCGTTGGTCGAGGCATGAAGGTTTGGCCTTCGCGTTCGCGGAGCTGGGCTCGCGTTCGCAATCAAATTTCCTCTACCGTATTCGCATAGAGGGATATCTGGGGAAGCTGAATTTGGCCTTCACGATCGCAAAGGTACTCCTGCAATCCCGAAGAGGACGGGCCTGGGTAGAATTATTTTAAATCGGGATTGTTTCTCATTTCACTCATTCCTCTCTTGCTTGGGCGATTTTTGGTGCAATTTGGAGGAGTCATTTTCATCATCAATCTTAAGGTAAGAGATTTCTATACGTTGTGAGTTAAATACATGGCTTATATATGGATTTAAACATGGAAATTGATAGAAATTGTGAGATTTTGGTAGAAAACCTAGAATTTGGTATTTTTTGATTTTGACCATAAAATTGGAAATGGAATTAGGAATTATTAATTATATAATTGAGTTTGTGGTGTTATGAGTAATGATAATCTTCAAGAATTTTCGGAATCCGGGCTCGGAGGCCCGATGGTTGACTTTGTTACATTTCGAGCGAAGTTGAGAATTATTATAAATTGTTAAATTATACCCATTGGAGTATATTTTGATTGATTTTCACATTCTTTGACTAGATTCCGATCGATGGGCATTGGTTTGAGGAATTAGAGAGTCATTGAAGCCGGTTATTGGAACTTCGAAGTATGGTAAGTCTCCTGTCTAGCCTTATGAGGTTAAAACTACCCTATAATTGATGTAATTGTTATGTGCTACTAGTTGTGGGTGCTACGTAAGCATGAGGTCACGAGAGTTCATACGTAGCTAAAGTATGTTTATGCCCGGGTAGACTTAGGACTTTATCATGTAATATTTGAATTACTTGAACTGCTTCCGCGGGCTTAATTAGTTGAATTTTATAATTTAATTAATTTAGAAATACATATACATTACACCGATCCTTATCACCTTGAGTTGTTGGCAAGTTATTTGAGAAACGATAAAGGTTACATTCACTTTATGCTCACGTACTGTATTGTAAGCACATGTCTCGTAATTCAATAAGTTCCTTCCTTTCTTGTGGAGCGGGCCGAACACCTCGACGGTATAATAGATGTACCTATAGTTCGTGTTGGTCGACCCTCAACATTGTACACATTATCTCTAGCAGTTCGAGTATTCACAAGATTTTTCTTCCCCTGATACCTGGCAGTTTATATGGTATTCCTTATCCGTTTGATACTGGCACTTGATACAGTTGAGTTGTTGAGATAGAATACGAGACTGAGAAATTCATATCTTTAAAAAATAAATCTTGAAAGATTATTTAACTTGCAGTTTTATACCATTATTGTTGTTGTGCTTAATATCTGCTTACGGTTTATCATATTGCTTTATTGGACCTCTAGTAAGTGTTGATGTCAACCCCTCGTCACTACTTCTCCGGGGTTAGGCTAGATACTTACTTGGTACACATTGATTTATGTACTCATGCTACACTTCTGCACGAAATGTGCAGGATCTGACAGGTTCAATTGGTGGTCATCTTGGCGCGTAGGCGCATCAGATGAGGAGACTTTATAGTGAGATGCATTCTAGGCTATGTATTGCATCCCACATAGTCTCTATCATACTATTTACTATATCCTATTTTATTTACATTCCAAACAGACTGTTGTATTATTATTGTACACTTTAGTAAATGCTCATGCACTTGTGACAACGGGTTTTGGGGTATTATAGTTGATGCTTACGGATTTGCATATTGTTATCACCTTTATTTTTATGAATTATTAATTATGTATCTACCCATAATCTTAAAGGTGCAAATTTCCTTAATAAATATATGATTTCAAAAGTAATCAAATGAACAATTAACGTGATATTTCACAGGCTTGCCCAACGGCGACGTTGGGCGCCATCACGGCTTATAGTGGATTTTGGGTCGTGACACGTTTCTTTTATGTTTTCCCATAGCCTTTTGCCTCTCCAATAATATCTCGCTATAATGCCTCCCCCTAAGAAATAGGTTTAGAACCCCTTTTATACATGTTGGAGGCGGTAGGGTTGAAACTACCAAGTCCTAGCTGAATTAGGATGAAATCCCCCCTTGGGTGTCCCGTTTTGCGCCTGGTGCGAACCTGGACACCAATCTTTTCCACTTTTGTGCTCTGCTGCCCTTGACATTTTGGTTGGATCTTGGCGCGAACTTGGGCACAAATGTCATACTTCCTCAAAATTCTTCCGTTTTTCCTTTAATTTGCATGCAAGCTTTTTAAATGACTTCCAATTGACTCCTATACATAATAATCGATGCATAATACAATGCAATTACATGCAAAAATATGAATTTTTAACCTAACATCAGCAACCTTTTAAGGTTGCTACCTGATGTCATTTCTACCACATAAAAAACCTTTTTAATTAAGGCGACTGACTGAAGTAAAAATGCCCAACTGTTCGGTAGTTATATTGAGCAAGAGTATATAATTGTTATCGTATGATGGCTCGCTTTCCCTATTTCAATGGGAATCCTCCCATTTTTTTTGTTAAATTATCTTATATTTGAGATTTACTGGTTCAATTAATCCATAGTTGCGATGAGTATACTCACTAAAAAGATAAAGCGCTCCCCACTGATAGACTTTTTATTCCAAGGACTCGAATCAAAGACCTTGATTAATGGTGAAAGTAAATCTGAAATTACTGGTTAAGGTAAAGGTATCTCAACCATCATACCACACCCGATATTGTCGTAGTACTGCTGTGATTACTAGAGACAGACCAATCCTTAGGGTGGGCGATCACTAGCCCCCGGTGATTCCGGAAAAAATATATGTATGTATCTTTAGGAAGCTGTATATTGGTCAATTTGGGGGGCACAACTTGACTTTTAATGCACTGTCTGGATTCGATTCTCACTTCAGTATTTGTTCAAATATTTATTCGATAGTGGTGCTCCGCCATAGTATTTAATAACATAGTCAATGATGATTCACATAGTTGTTGTAATTTGATTTAAGGATCTCAACCCTATTTTTCATCTTAATTTGTAGCTCTTCTAATTATTCATCGGTGGAAATGAAACTATGCATAGGGATAAACGGTAAACAAAAGGAAAGGACAGAGAAATAGAAGCATTTAACAACTTAGGTAAAGTGGGAATTTGCAGTTAGATATAGCAAAAAGAATCAATTACAACCAAATTAAACAATGTTTAAGCCTCAAGCTTAATTACTTTCAAATGTAGAGTTAACATCATGAATCAAGAACTCCTTTTACCATCCTGCTTGGGGAGCTGGAGCTGGACTTGGAACAGGTGAAAGATAACTTTCAAACATCCCTATAACAAGAACAAAAAATTATGACTAAGTATAAGAATTTGATCATTTAAATGTGTGATGAAGCAAAGAACAAAAGTAATTGTCACTGACCACACAAAAGAAGGTTTTGAGGTGGTTGCCTCTCCTTAGCAGGGTTAGGATTATCGTCGAAAACTCTAATAAAAAGTTCTTGTCCTAAGTACCAATTCTTCAAATGCTGTGATCTCAAATTCCACATTCCAGGATTGTCAAGAAAAACATATACTGCTGTCCATCTTCCAGGGTAAACCTGGACAGTGGAACGAACAACAGGATCGAAGATGTTGTACGTTTCACGAGCTGCTGGTGTCCAATCTCCATTCCCAAATCTGGAAGAAAGAAAATGTCGTTACAGGGCTCAAGTAATCAGTCGCTACTATAGTCAAACCTCTTTATAATAGACTCGTTTGTTCCTATATTTTCTTGGCTGCTATAGGGAAATGCTCTTATACTGGACATATATTATTGCATAAAATAAAAATCAGCTCCGAGCAAAACTTGGCTTTTATAGTGAATGGTTGTTATATAAGGATACTGACATATTGTTATAGAGAAGTCTGACTGTATGTCTATTTCGTTCTGGCTAGCAAAGCCGAGATATTCTATGTTTATTTAAATTCTTTAAAGGTGGAGATTGGATAAGGCTTACCCTACAACATGGAATCCAAAGCCATCCAAATGCCAAGAATCCATAACAAAAAGATCATTTTTGAAGATGATTTCTAGCCACCCTTTGTGGATTCCAGAGACAACAGAAACTCCATAAGCCGCAGCATCATTCACCGAGTGAGTGGGAAATTGATCTAGTTGGTAGACACCAGATCCATTCACAAAGAAATCAGCAAGTTTCAATGGTGTCTTTGGTGTAAGATAGGATACATTGTTGACTACATATTGCGACCAACCATTAATTTCACCCTTTGAACCATGAAGGATAAAGGTTTGAGTCAATGTCACATTTGACACATTGAATGTTCCTTGTGGATTAGGTCTTGCAGCTCCAGTTGTCAGGTTCCACCTATAGTACACATCAACAACAATAACTACGCCTCAATTTCATATTAATTGAGGTCGGTTATAACGTTCAAAGAAATGCTTACGTGATAGATTTGGCTTGATTGACAGAAAATTCGATATCAAATGGATCAGGGCCGGAAGGAAGAGGACCACTAACTGTTGTCAAAGAATTGGCATAGTGCAGGATTCCTATTCCTTCAAGAGATTTGCTATCACTAGATTCATTACTTTTATACATTTTAGGAGTTGCTACCATGAAATAATCAGCTTCATTTTGATCAGCAGTAACGAGAACAGAATACGATTGGCCAACGTGCACATCGAGAGAATCAAGTGTTATCTGGTTTGTGTAAGACCCTTCTGTCTCAACCAAAACCATCTTATGGTTTTGGATTCTGAAATTAAAACTCATGATTGTTCCAACATTTGATATCCTGAATCTGTAAGTCATCCCTATATGCAAATTATGAAAGTAAAGAATCAGGGAAGGTGATGCGATATCAGATTCTTGAATCAGAACAAGAAAAACTTTTGTTCTGTTTTACCTTTTGATACAGTAAAAGACTTATGTCCCCTCGAAATTGAAAGCTCATAAGGTCTTTTACCATTCATCAGGATTGCATCAGGGACGTGACTAGATTCCATGTCTTGTACAAAGGACCTAAGAGACTGCTTATTACAAGACGTAAGAGCAAAGAAAAATTTAGTTGATTAACATGAAGGAAAAATTAGTTCCAGTCTAGAGTGTTGAATACTATATAATTAAGTAAATGCCCTCTCTAACTGCTCTAAACATTTAGATGACATGGTCATATAATTTAACATGGTATCAGAGCATATATTCATGTGAGGCGGCATGTTAATAATATAATTAAGTAAACAAAATGTACCCTCTCTAATAGTTAACCTTTTAGATGAGATAGTCCCGTCCTTTAACATAGAGATTATAGTGTTGATTACCTTGTAATCAGTACTAAACCAGTCGCCAATCAGGAGATCAAACTCAGCTTCTGGTTTCGGGAATGGGACAGCTATGACGTTGCGATTATTGACTCGAATTGGTCCATATCCTCCGGCAACTTTATGAAAGTTGATTGAAGGGAAGTAGGTGAAAGTTCCAATTTGGTCCTTAGCCTGAAACACATATGTCCAGTTTGTTCCAGGCTCAATTGCACAGTTCGTGCCTGAAACTCCATCTTGCCATGAATTTAACCTCTGTTGGATGCCATTCCTTAAAGGAGATTAAACAAATCACAGCCTTTCATTAGTCCTCAGGTTAATGACTCATTTCTTTCATATCGATACCAAATTATAACTGGCACTAATTAAGAACATAGTATGTGTGCATACCATGTTATAAGCAAGGATTCATCCATATTATTGAAGATATTCACATTTACAATATCATTAGTCGTTGCATTGATCAATGGTCCTGGAAACATCCCATTGATAGTGATAACCTGTAGCATGGTATAACTTTCTTTTGTCACTCCAACAAGTCAAAAGACGGATACAGAAGCAAAAAAAAAATGTTCATTCAATGGTATTTTAGAGTTCAATCAATGGTACTTGATACGCAGAGTTACCTGTTATTGTAAGTCAATTTAAGTAAACTTTTTAATAATATTACTCTATTTTTAGGTTAAATATCATACTTGATACGCAAAGTTACCTGTTATTGTAAGTCAACTTAAGAAAAAGTTCTTTACACTGTCAGCGCGCTGAACATTATAAGCACTTAATCAATGTTGTTCGAACAAGTCAAAAATTGGATAAAGAAACTTCACGACAAGTGATCGAGAGCACTTACAGACTGAGGAGATGACAAAGGATTGATAGTTGTATCAATGGAAACAATCCATTCATGATATATCTCAATGCAAGTTACTCCACTAAGAAAGACAGCAAGTAATATAGCATAAACAAACAGTCCCTTAAGAAATGCCATCATATTAAAGGCACTAAAGAAACTATGAAGGTAATAGAAAGAGTGATTTTCCAGTGTATATAGCAAAAGGGAATGATGGTGGTGAAGTTTTCTAAGAAAGTGAACATGAATATTAGGCGAAGTGGACAAGAGAATAAGCCAAAATAGATTGTTAATGGCATATGTAATAGTGGAATGCCGGCAAAAACATGGAAAGAAGAACAAGTACATTTGCCAAATTGCAAGGCCTAGTTAACTCCGTGGTTCCTATCTTTGATTCCTCTCGTATTTTGTCTCCTTCAAATCTGAGAGCTAGAATGAAATATTCCAGCAAAATGACCTTGGACAGTTTCAAGTCTTTCATATTTTGAATTTTAAATGTGATCTTTTTTTTTTTTTTTTATTTACTAGTTTTAGAATACGCGCGTTGCATCTGAGCCTTATCTCGACGAAATGCAAAATTTTTAAAAATTACGTAAATATTATATTAAAATTTGTATTTGAGTTATAAAATAAAAATTAAGAAAAGTATAAGTTTCTAAAAATTATTGATCCTAATTAACTATCTTCAACGAAGGAAGAGACCCTCAAGACAAAAATGCAATTGTTTTATTTCTATGTTCAATAAGAAATATCATATTTCTCATGGAGTGAGTTTCTTTCTTTGTCCAAGCACGAAACTAAGGGTTGTATTGTGGTCCGGGCCCGGGCCTAAATGGGCTAAACGGGCCGGGCCAAACAGTTTTGGGGCTCTCGCGGGCCGGGCCCGGGCTTAACGGTCCTGGAGGGTGGAACCGGCCCACTGTGGGCCTAAGCCCATATGGGCCCCGGCTCAGTGGGCCGGGCCCACGGGCCTAAACGGCCCTAAGTGTTCCGAGCTATTTTTTTTTGAATTTTTTTTATCTAAGACAATTTCTTGTAAATTATATTATATAATTGTGACTTAAATTGAGAATTTCTAGAATCACCGGGCATGATTTAACTTGAATTGATAATTTGAGTTTGAGAAATGAGTGAAGACTTGAAGACTTCAATTTGAGTTTGAGATTGAGAGAGATTGATGATTTTGTGAGTAAAAATAAAAGAATAAGGGGGTATTATAGTTGAAATAGGGAAAAGTGTAATCATAAAAAGTTTGGGGTTAAAACAAAGTTTGGGGGGCAAATGGTTATTTTTGAAAGTGTCAAACGGCTAAATAGGCAGGCCAACGGCTATTTTTTAAACTTCCAACCGTTGGCCAATTATCTAAGGCAATTTATTGTAAATTATATTATATAATTGTGACTTAAATCTTGTAATTCAAATTTAAAAATAAGAAAATTGTAAAGAAATATTCAAGGGAATGCCTTATAATTTTTATTATTACGACATTAACAAAAAAAGGCAATATCTGTATTAGTCTTCTTTCCCCCAGTGGAATGAGCACAACAAGGTGCTAATACCACCATTAAAAGGAAAAAAACTAATGAAGATGTGCCAAAATACAAGTTAGATATTAGTCTACATATTATCTCTAACAATTTTCATAAATCCTTCAAGGTTCGGAGGAATTTCCGTTGGTGGTGGCGGAAAAGAAGATTGTTCATCGCCGCTTCCGGGCAAAGCAGCATCCTCCGCAAGTTCCGCTAGCATTTCTTCGTAAGCTTCGTCTATCTCTGGTTGTGATTCAGCAAGTCCAAAGTTTCTTCTTTCCGAACGGATCCAATCTCTGAAGAGTACTGATTTTTCCAAGCTCTCCCTCATAGACGCTCTATGATCACCGATTTGAAGTCTCGCTTGACTGAAAGCGCTCTCCGATGCCACTGTTGAAGCTTGAATACTTAAAATATCTCGAGCCATCCTTGAAAGAACCGGAAAGTGTTTTTCTTTGTCCTTCCACCATTCCAAAATATTAAAGGAGCCGTCGGGATTCTCTGATTCAAGTCTCTGCGACAAATAAACTTGAAGCTCATTTAGTTGTGAACTATCACCAATATTATCACCTTGAGAACCCCTAAACCCCGTCCAAGCACTAAGTAATTTTAGTCCCGCTGTTCATTTAGATGATTGCGAACTAGACGAAGTAGGAGTTGGAACATTTGGTTTAGCATGATCGAAGGCAAGTTGATAAGCATTATAAATTGTTTGAGCATTTATTTTAATTGAGGCTTTTGCATCTGCAAGTGTAGCAAATTCTTCATCTGAAAGTGATAAAGCCTTATAAATATTTGTATACCAAAAGTGAGGACCTTCTAATTTCATGGTAGGATTTAACATGGCAGCAACACCATAAATAGGAGAGATAGGGAAAATATATTTTCTACTCTTATCTCTCATAGAATCAATAGCAAGTTGATAAATTACTCCACCCTCTGAAAATTGAGTAAACAAATTTGCAAATTCTGCAATATAAACTAAACAGTTACAAATAGTAGGATAATATTTCCCAGATAAATCATTTGTAGCAACATGAAATTGTTCTAAAAATTCTACAAGAATTTTAACATTAGTCCAATCCTGATTTGTAAGGTGCTTATCATCATCATCATCATCATCATCATCATCATCATCATCATCATCATCATCATCATCATCACCGCCAACACGGGCATTGAACGTTGTGTTTATTGGGTTTCTATATTCATATGCAACAACTAAACTTTCATACACGTAATTCCATCTAGTCGGACAAGGTTTAGTAACCTTTCTTTCTCTAAGGCCAAATTCATCACATTTCTTAAAATATTCTCTAAGTCTACTTCTACGGTTGAATAAAAAAGCCAATTAAGAGCCATTTTAACCTTTTCAATTTCAACATTTAAAATTTTCATACCATCACCTACGATTAAATGGTAAATATGACAAATACATCTAACATGGAAAATATTACTAAATGCAGGATTTAGTGTAGTTGTAAGCAAGCCTATAGCATTAGTGTTACTAGAAGCATTATCCATTGAAACTGACATTATTTAAATCTCTAATGCAAAAATATCTACAAATATCTGCAACTGTGTTAGCAATAAACTTCCCTGTGTGACGTGAATTAATTATTCTATAAGCAATAATCGCTTTTGCATTATCCATTTCCCATCAATCCAATGACTGGTAACAGTAAGATAATCACAGTCATTACCACTTCTACCAATATCAGTAGTAATAGCAACGCGATAATTTATATGAGTAAATAAATAACACAAATATTGTTCATATTCATGTTTATATTTATAAATATCGCTCTTTACGGTTGTGTGAGGCCATCCTTTATAAGTAGGATTATAAATTTTTCTAATATGATGCACAATGTGAGAGTTAGGAGGAAAACTATAGGGTAAGCATATAACAGTAACCATTTTTGCCAATTCTTCACGATCTTTATTTGGATCGTAATATAAAATGCCACCAGTAACAGTGTTAATTCCCGGTTGAACTAGATTTGACCCGGTACTAGGGTTAACCTGAGTACCTATTCTTGCGCAGCTTTCATTTGAAGAAATCTAGCTTTATCTCTAGGGTGTGTCTTTATGTGTCTAGTTAAACTACCCGTACCGCTACGGTCTCCAGTAATTTATGAGCCATCAAAGTCCCACAAGTTTTACACTTAGCCTTATTTTGATCTCTTAGTTGAATAAAAAAGTGCCAAACAAGAGATGTTTCGCACCGTCTAGAAGGTTGTCTTTTAAAATTAGGGGTTACTACAAGAGGTCAGGCGGGGCATCATTTGGATTATTATCAGTTGGGTTAACTTCAACAACATGACTAGTAGGTGTATCATCTAAATCCGTTTGTGTTTCATCGATAGTTGGATTACCATAAAGATCATTCATATATTAATCATTTAATTGTTGACCTGGTGCAATATCATGGTAAAATTGACTATCGGTAAATTGAAAACAAGGGTTATCACTATCAAGAATAACAAGTGGAGGAGGACGGGTAACAGGTTTGGGTCGGGGAGCCGTGGGAGGAGTAGTAGCTTGGCCACTAGATTCACCAATTTTAGATTTTCTCTTACCACCAAACATTTTTTTCAAAGAAATATTCATATTAATTATAATTATTCAAACTAAAACAAACAAAACTATAATATTAAAACTTAAGAGTTGGAACGAGTTTACCGAATTGACGAACAACTTCTTGAAAATTGTATATCGTTGAAGACTTGAATACTTCAATTCACCAACTTCACAACTTTTCACAAATTGTAATAATAAAGTAAGTAATTATAGAAGAAAATTAGAGAGAGATTGATGATTTTGTGAGTAAAAATGAAAGAATGAGGGGGTATTTATAGTTGAGAATAAGGAAAAAGTGTAATTATAAAAAGTTTGGGGGGAAAATGGCTATTTTTGAAAGTACCAAACGGCTATATTGGCAGACCAACGGCTATTTTTAAACTTCCAATAGTTGGCATTTTTGAAAAAAAATTTGAAAAATAGTCGTTAGGCCCGGTTGAAACGACCCGGGCCCGCCAGTCGGTCCCGGGCTCGTGGTCTCCCCATGCTGGACCGTCCCACCGTGGGCTCTTAGGACTGCTTGGGCCCAGATCATACGGGCCAACTCGTTTAGCCCAAAGCCTATGTGGGCTCGCGGGCCTGGGCCGGTCCTGGGCTGGGCCCGGAACACAATACAGCCTTACACGAAACTGTCACAACACATTTCTCCCTTCGTAAGACATCGTGACGGCACCTAGTCGCTACGACTAGGTAAGCCTACTAATTTCGGAATAACGAAAAATAAAACAGTAATTTAACAACTAAACTTCAGCAGATATTATATATTGATAATAATATTGTTCGGCATGTACAAGTAAACCATCACTCGAATATAAACAGTATTCCCAAAACCCGATAATCACGAGTCACAAGCTCTAAGAAAATTTATCTAACTGTCTTCTATACATTAGTGTCTAAAATAGATAAAGGAGGAAAACAACATAAAGGATAGAGGCGGACTTCGAGGATCTTGGGGCACAGGCAGATGTACCTTGAAGTCTCCAGTAAGTTGCAACGACTGCACTAACGATGAGATAGGGTAAGATGTACATGGATCTGCACACAAAAAACATGTCCAAGAAAGGGCGTGAGTACACCACAACGGTACCCAGTAAGTGCCAAGTCTAAACTCGATCGAATAGTGACGATGTCAGGTCAGGGCCCTATATATATATAAGGCAAAGAAAAAAGACTGCAAAAATGAAATATCGCAGTAAATAAAGACTAGAATATAACAAAGAAGAAATCATGGACAAACAACAGCTCAGTACACAACAATACAACAGGGGATCTCCCGAAATACCGTCTCGTAGTCCCAAATGTGAATGTGCAGGGAGATCTCCCGAGGTACCGTTCCGTAGTCCCAAAGTAAATATGCAAGACATGGGGATCTCCCGGAATACCGTTATGTAGTCCCAAAGTAAATATTCAAGACATTGGAATCTCCCGGAATACCGTTCCTTAGTCCCAACGTAAATATGCAGTACAGGGGGATCTCCCAGAATACTGTTCCATAGTCCAAAAGTAAATATGCAGTACAGGGGATCTCCCGGTATACTGTTCTGTAGTCCCAAAGTAAATATGCAGCCAAACAATAGAACCCACTAGTTACGGCACGAAATCTTACAATTTAACCTAAGTACAAGTTAAGGAAAGACATGTAAACTCACTAAACATGATGCACATAGTCCAGATAAAACAGTTAAGGAAAGTATACATGCTTTCTTAGTCTAACAGAATACTACACATGCTAATAAGTTCAAATAAGAGGAAAGACAAGTTATGGTTTAGTGAAAATCGGGGGTTTTTACAACAATTAGCCCGTGTATGTACTCGTCACCTCACGTACACGGCGCTCATATATCAACAACAGTACTAATACTATTGGGAGTTCCCCCACACAAGGTTAGGCAAGCCACTTACCTCGAACCAAGCTCAAATCAATCCGAAATAGTGCTCTTTCCACCAATATTCGACTCCGAATGGCCCAAATCTATCCAAAACTAATTACATATCATAAATATAAGTACAAGAAACTAATCTAGTGAACGAAATCAAAGTTAAAGAAAGAAATTGGAAAATCGCTCAAAAGGTCTCCCCGGGCCCACGTCTCGAAAGCGGGTAAAAGTTACCAAATATGAACACCCATTCACTCACAAATTCACTCGTACCAAAATTATCCAAATTTGATGCCTAACCCACTCAAAACTCAGAATTTTGTTTGTGGAACGTTTTCCCCATTTTCCCAAATTTCTCATCCAAATTCCTTAATTAAATGGAGAATAAAATAATAGATTAATGAAATATAACCAAAACCGAGTTAGGAATCATTACCCAATAACTTTCTCTGAAAATCCTTCAAAATTTTGCCTAAATCTGAGCTCTCCAAGTCCCAAAATGAAAATGAGATTAAACCCTCAAAATTTCCCCTTTCTGCCCATCGATTTCTCTTCTGCAAGGGGGAAACCACACCTACGGAAAACTCAACCTTCAGTTAAGTCCTCAAAACCCGCATCTGCGATAAGGTGGCCGCACCTACGTGTGCGCACCTGCAGAAAATGGTCCGCTTCTGCGGTATCTCTTCGAACCTCGCACCCACGATCCCTGAGCTCCTCCTTAAAAACTGCACCTGCGGCCTCACATGCGGACTTTCCATCGCACGTGAGAAAACACCAGAACCAACAAGATTTTAGAATTTTCCTAAGTCCAAATTTCATCCGTTAAGCACCCGAAACTCACCCGAGGCCCTGGGACCTCAACCAAACATACCAACAAATCCTAAAACACCATACAAACTTAGTCGAGCCTTCAAACCACATCACACAACATCAAAAACACGAATTACACAAGGATTCAAACCTAATGAACTTCAAATTTCTAAATTCTACAAACGACGTCGAAACATATCAAATCACGTCCGAATGACCTCAAATTTTACATACAAGTCAAAAATGACACTATAAACTACTACAACTTCTGGAATTCCATTACGAACCCGATATCAAAATTTCCACAGTCGGTCGAAATATCCAAAATTCCAACTTTCGCCAATTCAAGCCTAATTTTACTACGCACCTCCAAATCACATTCCGGACGCACTCCTAAGTCCAAAATCACCTAACGGAGCTAACGGAACCATAAAAATTCAAACTCGAGGAAGTCGACATCCCGTCGAATTTTCCAACTTAAGTTTCTAATTAAGAGACTAAGTGTCTCAATTCACTCTGAAACCCAAAACGAACCCTCCCAGCAAGACACATTAGCAGAAATGGATACGAGGAAAGCAGTTAATAGGGGATTGGGGCTCTAACTCTCAAAACAATCGGTCCGGTCGTGACATCATCCCCCCCCCCCCTTAAAATAATCGTTCGTCCTCGAACGAGCATAGAGACATACATGAAACTGTGAAAAGGTGAGGATAACGGTTGTGCATATACCGCTCGGTCTCCCAAGTCACCTCCTCGACCGGCTGACCCCTCCACTGAACCTTTACTTAAGCGATGTTCTTTGACCTTAGCTTTCTGACCTTCCTAGCCAAAATAGCCATTGACTCCTTCACATAAGATATATCCTTGTCCAACTGGACTGAGCTGAAATTCAATACATGAGCTGGATCATCGTGATACTTTCGGAGCATAGAAATGTGGAATACCGGATGAACTCCTGCTAGGATGGGAGGTAGAGCAATCTCATAGGCAACCTCCCTAACACATCGCGATATCTCAAAAGGACCGATGTACCTCTGGCTCAACTTGCCCTTTTTTTTAACCTCATGACGCCCTTCATAGGCGATACTCGAAGCAAGGACCGCTCGTTAACCATAAATGCTAAATCGCGAACCTTCTGGTCAGCATAACTCTTCTGTCTGGACTGGGTTATGCGAAGTCTATCCTGAATTACCTTCACCTTATCATGGGCATCCTGGACCAAGTCTGTACCCAACAATCGGGCCTCGCCCGGCTCGAACCAACCAATTGGGGACCGACACCGCCTACCATACAGAGCCTCATACGGTTCCATCTAAATGTTGGACTGATAACTGTTGTTGTAGGAAAACTCCATAAGTGGCAAGAACTGGTCCCATGACCCTCCAAACTCCATCACACACGCACGGAGCATATCCTCAAGTATCTGAATAGTGCACTCGGACTGCCCGTCTGAGGGTGAAATATTATGCTCGGCTCCACTCTAGTGTCCAACTCCTGCTGAACGACTTTCCAGAACCGTGATGTAAACTGTGTGCCTCTATCTGAAATAATGGAAATTTGGATACTATGAAGGCGAACAATCCCTCGGATGTAAATATCGGCCAACATATCTGAAGGGTAAGTAGTCATCTGGAATGAAATGAGCTAACTTGGTCATCCGATCCACAATCACCCAAAAAGCGTCAAACTTTCTCGAAATCTGTGGGAGCCCAACTACGAAATCCATGGTTATCCGCTCCCATTTCCACTCTGGGATATCTAACCTTTGAAGCAAGACACCCGGTGTCTGATTCTCATATTTAACCTGCTGAAAGTTGAGACACTGAGCCAGAAACCCAACTATATCCTTCTTCATCCTCCTCCACCAATAGTGCTGCCTCAAATCCTGGTACATCTTCGCGGCACACGGATGGAGGTAATACCGCAAGCTGTGGGCCTTCTCAAGAATCAACTCCCGAAGCCCATCCACATTGGGCACACATATCCGGCCATGCATTCTCAACACGCCGTCATCACCAATAGTCACATCTATAGCATCACCTCGGCGGACCCTGTCCTGAAGGACGAGCAGATGGGGTTCATCATATTGACGCTCCCTGATACGGTCATAAAGAGAAGACCGAGAGACCATGCAAGCCAACACTCGACTCGGCTTAGAAATATTCAATCTCACAAAATGGCTGGCTAAGGCCTGAACATCCAATGCTAAGGGCCTCTCTGCTGTTGGAAGATATGCTAAACTCCCCAATCTCTCCGTCCGGTGACTCAAAGCATCGGCCACCAGATTGGCCTTCCCCGGGTGGTACAAAATGGTGATGTCATAATCGTTAAGTAGCTCCAACCACCTCTGCTGGCGCAAGTTAAGATCCTTTTTCTTGAACAGGTGTTGCAAAATCCGGTGACCGGTGTAGATCTCACAAGGAACACCGTACAAATAGTGGCGCCAGATCGTCAGGGCGTGAACAATAGCTGCTAGCTCGAGGTCGTGGACATGATAGTTCTTCTCATGCACCTTCAACTATGTGGATGTGTAGGAAATCACTCTACCGTCCTGCATCAACACCGCGCCAAGACCAATCTGCGAAGCATCACAATAGATAGTGTAAGACCCCAAAGCTGTGGGCAATAGCAATACTAGGGTTGTGGTCAAAGATGTCTTGAGCTTCTGAAAGCTCTCCTTACACTCCTCTGTCCACCTGAACGGAGCATCCTTCTGGGTCAACCTGGTTATAGGTGCTGCAATAGATGAGATCCCTCTACCAAACGATGGTAATACCCCCTCAAACCTAGAAAATTGCGGATCTCCGTAGCTGATGACGGTCTAGACCAACTCTGCACTGACTCAACCTTTTTCGGATCTACCTCGATCGCATCACCCGATAATACGTGACCCTAGAATGCCACTGAGTCAATCCAAAACTCACACTTATAAAATTTGCATACAACCTCTTCTCCATCGAAGTCTGAAGCAGGGTCCTCAGATGCTGCTCATGATCTTCCCGATTCCGGGAATACACTAGGATGTCATCAATAAACACAATGACAAAGGATTCAGGATAAGGATAGAACATATTGTGCATCAAATGCATAAAGGCTGCTGGGGCATTAGTCAGCCCAAAAGTCATGACAAGAAACTCATAGTGACCATATCTGGTATTGAAAGCACTCTTCGGGATATCCGGCTCCTGAATCTCCAACTGATGATAGCCTAAACGCAAGTCAATCATGGAAAATACCCTGGCACCCTGTAAACGATCAAATAAATCATCAATGTGAGGCAATGGATAACTGTTCTTTACTGTAACCTTGTTCAGTTGGTGATAATCAATACACATACACATAGAACCATCCTTTCTCTTCACAAACAAGACTGGAGCACCCCAAGGTGACACCGCCGAATGAAGCCCTTATCAAGAAAATTCTGTAACTGCTCCTTCAACCCAGGAGAAGCCATACAGTGGGGAGGGATAGAGATGGGCTGAGTGCCCGACACCAAATCAATGCCAAATCAATATCTTTGTCAAGCGGCATGCCTGGAAGATCAGGTGGAAACACATCTGGGAAATCCCTCGCTACTAGAACTGACTCAACTGTAGGGATATCAATATTGACATCTCTTGCATAGGCCAATTACGCATCACAACCCTTCTCAACCATTCGCTAAGCCTTAAGAAATGAAATAAACTTGCGGGGAGTATACTCTAAGGTACCCCTCCACACGGTAAGCCTGGCATAGCCAGCGTCACGGTCTTAGCGTGATAGTCAAGAATAGCATAATGGGGCGACAACCAGTTCATGCCTAAGATAACATCAAAATCTACCATGCTGAGCAATAATAAATCGGCTCTGGTCTCAAAACCACTAAGAGCAATCAAACACGGCCGATATACACGGTCCGCAACAAGAGAATCTCCCATAGGAGTAGATACATAAACATGGGAACCCAAAGAATCCCGAGATACCCCCAAATGTGGAGCAAAATAAGAGTACACATATGAATACGTAGAGTTTGGGTCAAATAATACCAACGCATATCTATGACAGACTGGAACAATACCTGTAATGACAGAATTTGAAAAAACTACATATGAATGAGATGGAAGAGCATAATACCTGGCCTGGCCTTCCTCTCTAGGGCGACCTCGGCCTCCCCGGACTCCACCTTGAGCCGGCTGAGTAGGTGGGGAGGCAGCTTGTGCTGGAAGCATGGCTAGAGGACCCAGTGGAGAACGTGGTGGCTGAGAAGTCTGTGGAGGTACACCCCTCCTATGTCTGGGGAAATCCCTTACAATATGGAGAGTGCCACCGCACTCAAAACAACCCTTCGGAGGACGTGGCTGCTGTGACTGGCTCGGGCTTGGTCTGCTGGACTGGCCGCTAATAGCACCCTGAGTAGGAGGCACACTGGATACTGGTGGTGCATAATCGGGCTCCTGGGGCCTGGAAGGAACTGGAACACCACTGGCAGTCAGAATAGTTGAATGAACAGGGCGACTCACATAACCCCTACCATGACGAGTTGCTGGGACATGAGCTCCATAATAATTACCAGTCTCTCGAGACCTCTTGGCCTCTCTCTCCTCTCTGTCCCGGGCAAGCATGTCCTCCACTTTCCTGGCAATACTCACGACCTGCTGATAAACGATATCCATCTCCAACTCCCTGGCCATACTGGTCCTGATACTGGGGTGGAGTCTCTCAATGAAGTGACGAGCACTTTCCAAACTGCGGTAACCAAGGCCGGTGCATGTCAGGCTAACTCACTGAAACAAACTGCATAATCCGACACAGTCATAGAACCCTGGCGCAGCTGCTCAAACTCCGCGCGCCAAGCATCCCTAAGGCTCTGAGGGACATACTCACGCAAAAATATATCTGAGAATTGAGTCCAAGTGAGTGAGGCTGCCTCATCCGGACTACTCGGCTCATAGTCATGCCACCACTGATAGCCTGCTCCTCTCAGCTGGAAAGCGGTAAAAGAAAACCTACTCGTCTTCGCTATGCCCATAGTGTGGAGGATACGATGACACTCCTCTAGAAAACCCTAAGCATCCTCTGAAGCTAATTTGCTGAAGTTAGGTGGGTGGTACTTCTTGTGCCTCTCAAGTCTAAGCTGCTCTGCCTCGGAAACAGCTGCCCTGGTCTCATGCTGAACCGGAGCCAATGGTGGCATAGGAATAAACTCTGGGGCCTGATCAACCTAGACACTCTACTCAGGAGTATGGGCTGCGAGAGTCTATGCCCCTCTCCTGGCCTGAGATACGGCGGGAGCTAGCAGAATCAACCCAGCCTGAGCTAACATGCGGAACATGCTCATCAACTGAGCGAGAGTCACCTGGACGGCTGGTGCAGCAATAAGAACCTCCGGTGCCTGCCCTCCAGCTGGAGCTGTTGAGGGCTCCTCTGTCTCAGCTCGCGCAATTGCTTCGGCTGCAACGTGTGGTCGTCCTCTACCCCGGCCTCTGGCGGCTCTGGTAGGGGGCTTGGGTGTCTGATTGTCAGATCTCCTGGTACGGGTCCTCACCATTTGTGAGAAAGAATAGAATAGAGAATTTTAGAATTTGATGTCAATAACTCGCACGACAAGGAAATCAAAGAAGTATGATTGTTCTTAACAGTTCCATAGACTCCCGAAGATAAGTACAGACGTCTTTGTATCGATCCGCGAGACTCTAATAAACTGTCTTGTGACTCACGATGCCTATGAACCTAGAGTTCTGATACCAACTTGCCACGACCCATTTCTCCCTCTATAAGACATCATGACGGCACCTAGTCGCTGCGACTAGGTAAGCATACTAATTTTGGAATAACGGAAAATAAAGCAGTAATTTAACAACTAAACTTCAACAAATATTATATATTGATAAAAATATTGTTCGGCATGTATAAGTAAACCAGCACTCAGATATAAACAGTATTCCCAAAACCCGGTAATCACGAGTCACAAGTTCTAAGAAAATTTCTCTAACTGTCATCTATACAGTAGTGTTTAAAAGAGATAAAGGTGGAAAACAACATAAAGGATAGAGGGGGACTCCGAGGATCTGCGGGCGCGGGCAGATGTACCTTGAAGTCTCCAGTAAGCTGCAGCGACTGCACTAACGATGAGGTGGGTAAGATGTACCTGCATCTGCACACGAATAACATGTGCAGGAAAGGGCGTGAGTACACCACAACGGTACCCAACAAGTGCCAAGACTAACCTCGGTCGAGTAGTGACGAGGTCAGGTTAGGGACCTACTGAAATATATATATATATATATATGGAAAAGCAAAAATGAAATATCGTAGTAAATAAAGACTGTAATGTAACAAAGAAGAAATCATGGAAAAACAACAGCTCAGTACACAACAATACAACGAGGGATCTCTCGAGATACCATCTCGTAGTCCTAAACGTAAATGTGTAGAGGGATCTCCCGAAATACCATTCCGTAGTTCCAAAGTAAATATGCAGCCAAACAACAGAATCTACTCGTTATGGCACGAAATCTTACAATTTAACCTAAGTACAAGTTAAGGAAATACAGGTAAAATCATTAAACATGTTGCATGTAGTCCAGATAAAACGGTTAAGGCAAGTAAACATGTTTTCTTAGTCTTAACAGAATACTACACATGCTAGTAAATTCAAATAAGAGGAAAGACATGTTATGGTTTAGTGAAAGTCGGGTTTTTTTTACAACAACTAGCCCGTGTACGTACTCGTCACCTCACGTACATGGCGCTTATATATCAACAACAGTACTAATCCTAAGAGGAGTTCCCACACACAAGGTTAGGCAAGCCACTTACCTCGAACCAAGATCAAATCAATCTGAAATAATGCTCTTTCCACGAATATACGACTCCAAACGGCAGAAATCTAGCCAAAGCCAATTACATATCATAAATATAACTATAAGAAACTAATCTAGCGAATGAAATCAAAGTTAAAGCAAGAAATTGGAAAATCTTTCAAAAAGTCTCACCGGGCCCACGTCTCGAAATCCGGTAAAAGTTACCAAATATGAACACACATTCACTCACGAGTTCACTCGTACCAAAATTATCCAAATCCGATGCCTAACCCACTCAAAACTCAGAATTTCATTTGTGGAACTTTTTTCCCATTTTCCCAACTTCCTCACCCAAATTCCTTAATTAAATGGAGAATAAAATAATAGATTAATGAAATATAACTAAAACCTAGTTAGGAATCATTACCAAATAACTTCCTCTGAAAATCCTTCAAAATTTTGCCTAAATCCGAGCTCTCCAAGTCCTAAAATGAAAATGAGATCAAACCCTCGAAATTTTCCCTTTTCTACCCAGCAATTTCGCTTCTGCGAGGAGATAACCGCACCTGCAATACCGCATCTGCGGAAAACTCAAACCAGGTGCGCACTTCACTTAAGTCCTCAAAACCTGCATCTGCGATAAGGTGGCTGCACCTGCGTATGCGCACCTGCGGAAAATGGTCTGCTTCTGTCGTCTCTCTTCGCACTTGCGCTCCATAGTGCTCGCAGATGCGGAATATTACCTCGTACCCGCGATCCCTGAGATCCTCCTTACAAACCCCACTTGTGGCCTTAGGCTCACTTATGCGGGGCCGCACCTGTGGACTTCTCACCGCATGTGAGAAAACACCATAACCAGCAAGATTTCAGAATTTTCCTAAGTCCAAGTTTCATCTGTTAAGCACCAGAAACTTACCTGAGGCCCCCGGGACCTCAACCAAACATACCAACCAATCCTAAAACACCATACGAACTTAGTCGAGCCTTCAAACCACATCACACAACATCAAAAATACGAATTACACACGGATTCAAGCCTAATGATCTTCGAAAATTTTAAATTCTACAAACGACGTCAAAACATATCAAATCACGTCTGAATGACCTCAAATTTTACACATAAGTGAAAAATGACACTACGAACCTACTCTAACTTTCAGAATTCTATTCCGAACCCGATATCAAAATTTCCACTGCCGGCTAAAATCGCCCAAATTCCAACTTTCGCCAATTCAAGCCTAATTCTACTACGGACCTCCAAATTACATTCCGGACGCGCTCCTAAATCCAAAATCACCTAACAGAGCTAACGGAACCATCAAAATTCATATCTGAGGTCATTACAGATAAGTGGACATCTTTTTTCCGGTCGACTTTTCCAACTTAAGCTTCCAATTAAGAGACTAAGTGTCTCAATTCACTCTGAAACCCAAAACGAACCATCCCGGCTAGACACATAGCAGAAATGGATACGGGGAAAGCCATTAATAGGGGATCGGGGCTTTAACTCTCAAAATGACCGGCCTGGTCATTACAGAAACTATGCATCATAATATTTTCTTTTACGAAAGTAAGAGTCTAAGGTTGTAATAGAATAATTATCGTTAATGAATTCTAAAAGTACCTTGTTAATCTATGAGCCAAAAACATGGAGCTTATTTTTTTAAAAAAATCCTCTAAACTTTGGACAAAATCAGTTACAATCCTAAACAAATTGTAGTCTTAGTTAGCCCCAAATTGGCTATTTTATTGTTGTTACTCCTGGACTTTAACGTGGTAAAGAGCATAGATACATATACTTTTTTTAGGCCAGTGAAATTGAAAAAAAAAATAAGAAATTAACTTTGATTAGATGTAATATTTTTCAATCATTAATATCATAATCTATTTATTATAGTATAATTATGTATCTCTTCTTGCTTCATCTTCCAATTTTGTATTTTTAATTTTTGTAGATATAAATGTTTATTTTGGTCCAATTGTATATTTTATCTTTTCGGGTCAAATTTATAAAAAAACATTAGCTGGAACTCCACCACGTTAGCTAAACAAAAATAGTTTTAGCTAAAATTTAAAGTACCAATTGTGTATTATTTGTTATTTTTAAGATGCAAATAAGTATGTATTTTTCTTTTTGGGTCAAAACACTAAAGAATTGACTAGAGATTTATTATTTTCTTGCTTAATTAGAAAGGTACAACCAAAATAACAGAGTTGAAATTATTTTCACAAATTCACAATAATTTTTGAAATGCTTAAAAGCTACCTACTACGTTGTTTCAGTAAATATAGTATTGTTTTATTTCTTTGACGGGCACACACATTTTATTTCTCATTCATAAACAATCTATCAAAACTTGGATAACGATTTCTAAAGTCAACTAATTTTATTGTTTTAGAAGATATACAAAAACTTATCGATTAATTCTTTTAAAAAAAGTAATCTAAATAAGGAAAGAATCTTATATATATAATTCGTAAGTATTAGGAAATTTACCTAACTAAAATAAGGAAAGATTTAATAGTCAAACTTTAAATTAATTTGAAAGCCTAAATATTAGGAAAATAATCAATGACTATTTTGTCCAGTGTGAACTCAATGTTAAAATAATTAAAAAAAAAGGCGAACGATATTTCGCTAAGGACCTTTGTGCTTTTAATATAATATAGATATCACATCGGATATAAAAACTGGGTATGAGTAAATATTAGGGGTAAATAAGTTTTTACCCTTGTCTAGAGGTAGATAGGGTCGCGACCTATGTCATCCACATAATTAGTCCACAAACCATAATCACGACCCATGTTTATTTATCCACAAATCATAATCATGACTGAGTGAAGTGCGTGGAAGGTCTCATATGCGGGAAATGTTGAGCTGGGATGGAACCGCAGGTGCGAGACCTGGGGTGCAGATGTGGAAAGGAGGAAGTTGGATGTTTCCGCAGAAGCGGAGGGAGATGCACAAGTGCGCTATCGCAGGTGCGAGATTTGGTCGCAGATGCGGAACCTAGAATTTAAGTGAGTCCTCACATGTGATGGGAATTCCAGAGGTGCGGCATCGCAGAAGCGGTAATAGGGACCGCAAATGCGTTCACTGGGCAGAAGGTATAAAAAGGGGACTTTGTGATTTTTGCTCATTTCCACCATATTCAACTCAGACTTTGGAGCTTTTGGGGTGATTTTTGAAGGGGATTCAAAGATATTCACTGAGGTAAGTTACTTGATCTCTATTATTATTAGCTATGGTGTTTTCCATTTTATTTCTCACCTAATTAGTAGGATTTTTTATGTGAAATAAGGGGTCTCTTGGAATTTTGGAATGTGTAATTTGGGGATTTGAGAGACCAAATGATGTCGAATTTTGATAAATTTTGTATGGGTAGACTCGTGAGTGAATGGGCTTTCGAGTTTTGTGACTTTTTTCGGATTTCGAGAAGTGGGCTCGGGGGCCGGGTTTGAGTCAATTTCGGATTTTGAGTCTAATTTAGTAGTTTTTTTGTGGAATTGATTCCTTTAGCATATATTAATGGTATTGTACTGGTTGTGTCTAGATTTAGAGCACTTGGAGGCCGAATCGAGAGGCAAGAGCATTGCGGAGTAGGGATTTGTTCGGATTGAGGTAAATAACGGTCTTAAATCTGGTCTTAAGGGTATGAAACCCCGAGAAATTCATATGATGTGGATATTTAGAGGAGATGCGCATGCTAGGTGACGGGAGTGTGAGCGCGCACTATGTGGGATTGACACTTGGTCTGTCCCGGGAGACTGCAAAGTCGATTAGCCCATTGTTATTACTTGTTCATCTTGTTTTTGAGTTACTGACTGTCTTACATGTTATAAACCATGCTTATGCTATGTGATAAAATTGTTGGGAGCCGCAGTGGTCGTGAATTTGTTGAATTAACTGCTAAGTGCTATCTTATATTCAGTCATCGTTTGCTTATGCATTATATCCCAGCTCTCTCTCATGATTTGGTTAATACTTGTTATATTCTCTATTTGCGCTGTTTATTGTGATATTCATGAGGCTGGAAAGGCTAGTGACTGATATAGGGCCTGAGTGTCGGGTTGAGAGATATGTGAGATATATTGGATCGGGTTGTGCGCCGAAATATTGTTGGATTGGGTTGCACGCGGCAACAAGCCTTCGTCTATTTTATCGGATTGGGCTGCACGCCGCAGCAGTATTAAATCGGGCTGCACGTCGCAGCAATATATGGATCGGGCTACACGCTGCAGCACTATTGGGTCGAGTTGCACGTTGCATCAATGTAGTGCTTGGGTTGTAGGAGCCCCTCCGGAGTCTGAACAGCTCCAGTGAGCACAGGTACCTTGATTGTGAGTATTGAGGCTGAGAGCTGAGTGTTTGAGTCGTTGAGATAGATTAGTGACAATAGCCTTGTGAGGTTGTATTTTCTCTTATTTATTGTTGCACTTTGCTGCTAGTCGTTGTTGTTGTGGACTTTCTTGGAGGACTTATATTGTTTCACTTGAGCTCGAATTGTTTTGATTTTAAAACACCGGTTTGAAAGCATTCATATTTCCTTTACTGAAATTACTAAAATGTACTTTATTTTTGTATAGCTTGGCACTGCTTCTCAGTTCCTTATTTAATTTTGTTACTTACTGAGTTGGAAGTACTCACATTACTCCTTGCTCCTTGTGTGCAGATCCAGGTGTGAATGAAAGCGGAGGTTAGTGAGTTCGTGCGCATTTGGTTGTCGGAGATAGACGAGGTAGCTACCGGCTTCTGCAGCCCTTGAATCTCCTTCTATTGTTATCTTTTCTTTATATTTTTTTTTTTGGTATTTGGTGGAACATTGTAAACTCTGATTCCTCTAGTTTAGATGCTCATGACTTAGTGACACCCCGATGTTGGGCTATCTTTTTCGCATTTTATTTGAGTTGAACTCTTTTATGAAGGTTCTAGTATGAAGAGCTTTGACTTATCTTTTAAATGAAATATCGAAGTGTTTTGGAAGTGTGTCAGCTTGCCTAGTACCACGATAGGCGCCATCACGACAGCATTAAGTTTTGGGTCATGACAGAAAAATATTATAGTGTTGGTGTTGGGATCATACAAATGTCTCTGAAGCACGCGATTCGACCCATTCTTCTCTTATGTCGTCCTTCTTCTTCTTGTGGGTCTCTGCAAATACCTCAATTTAAGTCACATCTCCCCGACGTTCCTTTTCCTGAAAATTAAGAAGTAATTATATATATATATATATATATGTATATATATATATATAAT
>ML326466.1:0-10825 GCA_005239505.1 Nicotiana paniculata | reverse complement strand
TATGTGTGTGTGTGTGTGTGTGTGTGTGTGTGTGTGTGTGTGTGTGTGTGTGTGTGTGTATGTAACGACCCGATCGTTCATTTTGAGCAGTTGCACTTTGCTCGTTTGTTTAAGGGCATGAGTAACTTCGTGTGATGTATTATGCCTTATGTGAATCGTCGGTTTTGGTTTTCAGGTTATTCGGAATTGATTTAGAAGAATGATTCTCGGCAAGAAGCTTCAAATATGAAAGGTTTGACTAAGTTTGACTTTTTAGAATTTGACTTCGGATTGGATTTTTGATGGTTCCGTTAGCTCCGCTGGGTGATTTTCGACTTAGGAGCACGTCCGGATTGTGTTTTGGAGATCCGTGGTAGAATTAGGCTTGAATTGGCGAAATTAGAAATTTGGCGATTTCCGGTCGGCAGTGGAAAATTTGATTTTGGAGTCGGAATGGAATTTCGGGAGGTTGAGTAGGTTCGTAAAGTCATTTTGTGACGTGTGTGCCAAATTTAAGGTTATTCGGATGAGGTTTGATATGTTTCGGCATCTGTTGTGCAAGTTTGAGGTTTCAAGTTCATTAAGCTTGAATTGGTGTGTGGTTCATATTTTTGTTATTGTTTGATGTGATTTGAGAGCTCGATTTAGATTGTATGGTATTTTAGGACTTGATGGTACCTTTGGTTGAGGTTCTGGAGGCCTCGGGTGTGATTCGGGGTGACTTTTGAGCGAGTCCGGGCATTTCCGGAACTCTGGTATGGTTCTGGTGTTTTGAAAATGCGGACCTCAGTAGAATTTTGCGGACCTCGGCAGAATTTCGCGGCCGCACTCCAGGGACAGGTTCTGCAGATCCGCTGGTCTGACTTTGGAAGCCTATATCTTTTGATGTACAAGAAAATTTGAGATGATTTAAAATAAAATTTGTAGCCTTTCGTGTCTAGTTTCCAGAAAGGTAAAGAAATCATCATTTGGACATCTATAGAGAAATTTATGGTCAAAATACTACAGCCTGACAATGGGAGTTCAGAGAGTGCACTATATAAACGGGGATTAGGGCACTATTTCACATTTTTGGACCTAGGGAGCTCGGTTTGAGGCGATTTTTTGTGAGTTTTTCAATAAATTCATCAAGGTAAGTGATTCTAACTCGGATTTGGTTAATATACATGAATATATCAATGATTTCATCATCTGATTAGTATTTTTAGGTGGAAATTTGGAGAAAATTGTATAAACTTCATAAAATAATTTTTTGGGATTTGAATGTCGATACGAAGTCGGATGTGAGTGAAACTAGTATGGTTGGACTCGTGAGTGAATGGGTGTTCATAATTTGTGACTTTTACCCGATTCCGAGTCGTGGGACCGGGGGTCGGGTTTGAGCCAATTTCGGGGTTTTGCCTAATTTTGTAGTTCTTCTTGTGGAATTCGTTTCTTTAGCATATGTTGATGGTATTGTACTGGTTGTGAATAGATTCAGAGCTTTTGGAAACCGACCCGAGGGACGAGAACATCCCGGAGTAGGATTCGACGTTGATAAGGTAAGTAACAGTTTAAATCTGGTTTTGAGGGTATGAAACCCGGAGATTTGATATCATGTGACTGTTTGGAGGTGACACCCATGCTAGGTGACGGGTGTGTGGGTGTACGCTGTGAGGGATTGAGACTTAGTCCATCCCGTGAGGCTGTGAAGCCTAATAGCCTTTATTTGTGTTTATGTGCTTTCCTGTCTGCTAGAACTTGGCTGCCTTCATGTTAGAGATCATGCTTAGGCTTTAACCCTGGTCACAGTAGTTATAATTAGTTATAGTGATTTTTTTACATGTTTACCTCAGTCTCTGTTATCTTCTTGCTGAATACAATGTGATTAAGCTAGAGAGGTACATGACTGAGTGAGGCCGAGGGTCCATTGCGAGATATTGTAATATAGCACGTGAGTTGTCTGTGCGGATCCAGATTGATACCATAGCACGTGAGCTATCCGTGCGGATCAAGATATTACATGATATCACGTGAGTTGTCCGTGTAGCATGTGAGTGGTCCGTGCAGATTAGCGCTTGGGCTGTAGGAGCCCCTCCGGAGTCTGAACACCCCCACTTAGCGCAGGTACCTATTGAGTATGTGCATTGAGGGTTGAGGGATTGAGTGACAGTGCTTATGAGGTTTCATCTATTTTGTTGTTGCTGCATTTATCTGTTAATTGCCTAGTAGTAGTTGATAATCTATGAAACTTATCTCTTACTCATGTTATTCCTTAACTGTGAAAATTATTAATTAAACTGTTCTTCTTAGCTCGTCACTACTACTCATTTTCTTAGTTATTATTGTTACTTGCTGAGTCGGTTGTACTCATACTACACCCTGCACTTCATGTGCAGATCCAAGTGTGTTTGAGCGCGGCGATTGTTGAGTCCAGGCCGGCTTACATTCGGAGACTGCAAGGTAGTTGTCAGCGTCTGCAAGACCTTATTACTCCTTCTATTTCTCCTTTTTGGGTTATATTGACATTTAGACAGTTGTGTAATAGTTTAAGTACTTAGATGCTCATGACTTAGTGACACCCCGATGTTTGGGGCTTGTTTTTCGCATTTTTCAAATTTGAAGTTTAACTTGATTTCACGGAAATTTCTAATATTAAGAATCTTTACTTAACTCTTATATCTTAAATTGGTGGTTGGGAAAATAGGCTTTCCTAGTATCACGATAGGCTCCATCACGACAAGGTTTAGATTTGGGTCGTGACAATATATATAATGTGTATATATATATATATATAGGGTCTTGCTAATATACTACATGAATATATTTTGAGATATGAAATCCAATATCCAAACTAATACTGGAGTTGAAGCATCCCTCAATGATGTGAAAAGATTGATTTAATTGGCGGTAAGTAGTTTATGGTTACTGCCACCACCAAAGAATCAATTTGGTAGCTAAAGACTTAGATCCTCTAATGGGTAACAGTTAGACACTTTGTTATTCATCTTTTCACTGCTGACTGCGGCACCGACAATTATGGTGGAAGACAGCGGGCGCAATATGGAGAGAATTGATATTGCAGGTTTTGATGGAAAGAAGGTTATGATTCTAGGAATTGGGAATTTCCTAAAAGACCAAAAAGTCCTTGTTTTAATGAGCTAGCTTAAAATATTAAGGTCATTTTAGTCAAAGCAAAAATGGGTATCTTGATAACATACTACCTTCATGTAATATATTAGCTAAACCCCTATATATATATATATATATATATATATATATATATATATATATATATATATATATATATATATATATATATATATATATATATTGTATGTTCAATTTGCATACTTGTAAAACTAAGAATATTTTATAATGAAATTACAATTCTCAAACGATGGTCTGCAAAACTAATAGAATCTACAGTATGCAACGCTCCATCCTTAGTAGAAGCTTTGTTTAACTTCGCTTGTTCACTCTTCTTCTTCCACTCAGGGGTGTTCCACTTAGCCAAGAGCTGACTCGAGATATCTTCACGTACCCAATCAGGCCTGGTTCCACCTCTCCTAGCAACATGATGTGAATATGTTATCCACTTTTGTGGTCTCTTCTCAAAGTTCTCATTCACCAGATTTTCAAGTGTAGACTATCATCGCACCTATACTGCAAAATTGAATAAATTATATTAGACGAATGAGGATAAGTATTAATAAAATTAATTTATTCTTTCTTTAAATTATTGTCATATATTCATTTTGATCTGGTACGGTATTGTAACGACCCGGTCGGTCATTACGTAGAACTTGCATTATAATTATTGTTATTGCCCTGTCATAGGTTGGATGTACTGTTATTGACGTGTTGGAGTTGGTAGGCTTGGAATCGGAATGGTTGCAGTGATGATTTAGTCACTTAGTCTTAAAAAAAATAGCCTTAAAATGGGAAAAAGTTAACTGAGGGTTCACTTATTGGTAAACGACCTCAGAATGTGGATTTGATGGCTCGGATACCTCCGTTAGGTGATTTGGAACTTAGGAGTGTGTTCGGAATGTTTTTGTGATGTCCGGTGTAGAATTAGGCTTGAATTGGCGAAAGCTAGTTTTGGCAATTTTCGGTCAGCAGTGGAAAATAGGCTATTAGGGTCAGAATAGAATTCCGATAGTTGGAACAGGTTCGTAATGTCATTTTGGATATGTTTGCAACATTTCAGGTTAATCGGAGTTGTTTTGGGTAGTTTCGGCATCGTTGGTGGAATTTAGAAAATTCAAAGTTCATAGGCTTGAATTCGATGTGTTTTTGGGGTTTTGATGTTATATTTGATGTTTAGAAGGCTCGACTAAGTTTGAATGATCATATATGATGCGTTGGTATGTTTGGTTGGGGTCCCGAGGGGCTCAGGATGGTTTCGGGTGGTTAACTGGGAGTTTGGAATGGTGTTGATATTGTTGATGTTATTGTGACTAGTGTTGTCGCACCTGCGGAAGGGGAGCCGCATGTGCGGTTCCGCAGGAGCGGACATGGCACCGCAGGTACGGAAGTTTGGATGAGTGAGAAGAGTCAGCAGGTGCGAGGTAATTGCCGCACCTGCGAGGCCGCAGGTGCGGGAGGTCGATCGCAGGTGCGAAAGTTGACGTCCTTGGGGTTTTCCGCATGTGTGCACCTGGGATCCACTGGTGCGAGTAAGTGGTCGCAGGTACGGAACCACTGGGCAGAAGGTATAAAAGCGTGCCTTCGTGATTTTTAGCCATCTTTCTCAATATTTCATCGGGGTTTGAAGCTTTGAAGGGCTTTTGAAGAGGGGATTCGAAAGTTCTTCATTGAGGTAAGGTTTTTGGACTCTAAACTCGTTTATATGTGATTAAAGGTCGGATTTATGGTGGAAAATCAGTGCAAATTGGGTTATTAGGGCTTGGGATTAAGAGGCTTTAAAATGGGAATTTGAGGGGTCATTTGGACTCCGATTTCAGTGTTGGTATGTATAGACTCGTGGACGGACGAGGTTTCTTGTGGTGTAAATTTTTATCGAGTTCCGAGATGTGGGCCCGGGGTCGGGTTTTACCAATTTTGGGATTTTTGAGTATTTTTGATAAATTTCGATTTGGATTAGTTCCTTAGCACATTATAATGATATACATCTGATTGTTGGTAGATCTGGAGCACGCGGAGGCCGAATTTAGAGGCAAGGGAACTGCAGAGTAGTATATTAGCCGGTTTTGAGGTAAGTAACGCTTCCAAACTTGGAACTGAGGGTTCGAAACCCCAAGCTAAATGATTTATGACTATTGTTGAGATGACGCACATGCCAAGTGACGGGCGTGCGGGCGTGCACCGAGTATTTGTGGCCTGACTTATCCCATGGCACCACTTATTGATTATTCTATGATGATATCTGTGCTTCTATTAATGTGGTAATTATGAACATGTTAGAAATCATATTAAGTATAAATGCTAGGCTTCACGCCAAAAATGCTGAGAACCGAGTGGTCGTATATTACTGCCTCAATTTGTGATTATTTGATTTCATATACTCAGTCATGTTATAGCATATCACTTCATATCTCAGTCTTAGTATTGTTAATTATATGCATACTTATTATTGTTTCGGGCTGATGGATGCATCTGTGATCCATGTGAGTGAGACTGAAGAGTAATGACTGAGTAAGGCCGAGAGCCTGTTATCGAGACAGTTATGAGATCGGACTGCACACTGTAGCGATATTAAATCATGCCTTCGTTGGCTTGATATGGCACTTGGGCCACTAGGGCCCCTCCGGAGTCTTTACACCCCCAGTGAGCGCATTGATGATGAGGGATGGATCTTCCCTGGCATGGATCTTGTCTGAAACTGATGTTATGTGAGGTATGGATCTTCCCTGGATGTGGATATTGTCCGAATGTTGTATTCCGGAGATGTATCTTCTCCGTGGGGGCTGGACTGGCCTTTTTCCTCAGTACGGAGTGACTACGGTCACCGGTGTTTATGCATATTCCGGGATGGAACTTCTCTGGGCCTAAGAGCCATATATAGTACAGAGTGGACTTCTGTGGGAGAGTTGGGAGCACTATGTGCATTTTCACACTGTGACATATTGGCATGTAGAACATATGGAGGTATATCTAGCATATTCTGTTGTTATTTTCTGATAAACTGTGAACATGCCTAAATTTTGTACGCTAATGATTTAATTATTGAGGTTTAGTCCGTCACTACCTCTCAGCCCATAGTTTGGGTTCGTTACTTCTGAGTTGGTGTACTCACGTTATCCCTGCACCTTGTGTGCAGATCTAGGTACATCGGGACTCAACTCTGGTTAGTGAGTAGCAACAGTTTCATCAGAGTTGACGAGGTAGCAGCTGGCGACCGTGATCTCGTCATCTCTTCCTTTTCTACCTGTCATATTTATTTTCAGACTACGTTGGTCATTTTTTTTGGTTGTATTAAGTACTAGCAGCTCATGACTGTGTGACACTGGATCCGGGGTTTGTAGGATTTGGGTTTTGATTGTCATAAAATTGTTTCCAAATTCTGATTTACTATTATTATTGATTTTAGACTTGTTAAAAATGGTAATTTCTCTGATAATTGGACCTAGATTAGTTATAGATAGGTGGCTGGCCTGGTTCCACGACAGGCGCCATCACGGCTCCAAACTTTGGGTCGTGACAGGTATCTGTCTCCAGAAATTTCATGGCTTATAATGTCTTCATAAATTCCATCACCATATGCGCAGCCTGAAAGGATGGGTCGAATCGTGTGCTTCACCTCTAGAGATGCATCATCCTTATAGAATAACATGCAACCATTCTCACAACAATGAATCCACTCTGATGAAAGATCTACCTCGGAAACTATTTTTTTTTTGCCGTGTAGAAATCTTTGGTAGGTTAATGTTACACTGATTAAATTCATTCATAAGCCCAATGATAGAATTCATGCCCGATTGAGAAATAGAACTATCCGACTTAATCTGAAGTGATTGAACAGCAACAGACAACTTGGAATGCATTGAGCCTTCATACAACAGACAACTAACTTCCTCTAACTCTTTGAAGAACTTCTTAGCCTCATCATTTGGTTCAGATTAATCTCCCGGGGACATCTCAAAGGCATCCTCATAATGTCATTGAAACTAGAATTTTCAATATTATTCTCCACTATGGGACTACCCTCTTCACCACAAAAAGAATTATGAAAATTTCCCATGAGCAGTCCATACATAATAATTTTTCATAAATCGCTTTTTAAAAAGATGACAAGTAACAACATCTTCTCTCAATAACTTAACACACTTGCATTTTACACAAGGGCACCTAATCATTTCATCAATACGAAAATCATCAAGTATCCTTGCCTTAGCAATAAATCGAGTAACCCCTTCTTTAATTCATCCCTTAACCCCACAAGATTCGGATGATTCATATTATACATCCACCTACGATGCGCAAATGCCATCTACACAAACAAAAAACTTGAAATTTATAAGATATTTAAATTATTTAATTTATTTAAAGTAACACTAGAAATCTTATTTATCCTTATTCTATGTTATATAAATCTCTCAAAATATAAATTAAATTTAAATAGCTTCTTATATGTTGATAAAGTCTACACATGACCAATAATTTGTCAAATCTACAAATTCCTATTAATGAAGCAACTATTAAGTTTTAAATTTAATATTAGTCCATTTAATAAATTATGAAGCGATAATAAGCTTAATTTCTTAAACTTAAAACTAAGGCTTTAAATTATAACTACTTAATACAATTCCAAATTATTCTTCTCTAAAATTAACAATTCCAGATATACATAAACTTCGCAATTGTTAAAATCGCATATAGATACTAACCTTAATTTCAAAAGTGAATTTAGTTTCATGGTTAAATATTAATACACCTATGGAAATTCTAGAAATAAATCTATGGCAATTCTAAATAAACATCTATGAAAATTCTAAAATAGTTTCACATTTAATTCAATTAGGGAACTAAAAAGTATCTAAAACCTAGAGGCAAGATTCCTAATGTAAATGGATTCCTAATGTGATTTCCAAATCTGGAGCAGAGATATAGAAATGAAAGAAATTTTGATTTTTAGTATGCTATAATGTGGTCATGTTACATTGAACAGGACAATAAGTACAATTGATTGTATTGCTTCATTTTGTAAGATATCCGTTCTAGATCAAAATGAAATGGCAGTTCAATTGTTTTTTCCAGGATGGTATTTTCTACGAAATATTAATTACTCTCTTAGATCCCAAATATTAAACTGAATATGTTTCAAATATTTGATATCTTAAAAAATCTATGTTTGAATCTTAATAACAAGAAGTGTGGACAGGGGGACGGGGTTGGGTAGAACAAAGGGGTGAGGGAAGGGGGCGGATATAGGGGATAGGTTTAACAAAAAGGAGGGTTGAAGAAAGAGAGAAGAGAGTGACGTACTTTTTCCGGCGAGCAGCGGCTGTCGAACGACTGGGGTCTGGAGGTCTCAATGGAGGAAGAAGAAAGAAGAAATAAAGAAAAGAGAATAATAAAGAAACAGGGGCGGGGCTGGGGTTTTAAAAGAAGTCTGCAACTGATTCCATCGCAAAAATAGCGACTGCTTCGGTCTCAAATTTAAAAAAATAAGTTGACCAAATTTGAAATAAGGTTGCGCCCATTTCGCTCGCAAATGGTCAAACAAAATAGTTTGACTTTTAGTTTCCGACTGAATATATTGGAATTTTTTATCCCCGATTTTTGTTCCAAACATTGCGACTAATTTTGTCGGAAAAATAGTCGAAAGAATTTTAAAAAATATAAAAAATATTATTTTTGAATTTTCGACCGAATCAGGAATCAGTCAGAAATTTTTAACTAATTTTTCTGGTCGAAAATTTTCAGTCGCAAATTTGCTGGGTTTTAGAAGTGTCGCCTCTATTTAACTTGTACTCAATTTTTAAGAAATATAGTGTCACAACTAAAAATCCCAACACATGCGTCGTGATGGAACTTAGTCTCTACGACTAGGTAAGCCGATTACAATAAAAATTTAAGCCATTTTTTTAAATATTAATTTAATAGAGATGATGAAACTAAAAGCGAGAATAGGCCTTCGCCACAATAATTATAACAACCTCCCAAGACTGGTAATACAGAGTCACGAATTTTAAATGAATACATGAAATGATCTCAAGAATCTAAATACAATATTGTTCGAATAATAATTGACAGTACAATAAAAATGAAAAGACTCCAAGGGACTGCAATGACGAAGCAGCTCTACCTCAAATCCTTGCGATCAACAAACTAACTCTGTTCGAGTCTGATATCTCCAATACATGGATCTGCACAAAAATATGTAGAATTATAGTATGAGTAAACTACGGTCGGTACCCAGTAAGTATCAAGACTAGCCTCGGTAGAGTAGTGACAAGGTACAGTCAAGACACTCACAAGTCAAATAACATGTTCTATATAACAGTATAATGATAATGGAAAACAGGAAGCAATAATGGAAAAAAGAATCAATCAGTGATATAAACAACAAAGCAACAAGAACACCATAAATATTTTTCAACCAAATAAAGAACACAAGGACAACCAACTAATCAAGTTTATCAAATCCAAGTTTTTCATAGCAAAGTCACTCCGTGATATCTCATATCATAGTCATAAAACAAGGGTCTCAACCCACTATCAAAATATCATGGCACCTCGTGCTCACATCTCAAATCAAAATCTCACGGACAACTCACGTGCCAATAATATCAATATGTGGATCCGTACAGACAGCTCACACGGCGCACGGACAACTCACGTGCCAATAATATCAATATGTGGATCCTTACAGACAACTCACGTGTTTCACGGACAACTCACATGACAATAATATCAATATGTGGATTGGCACGGACAACTCACATGCCAATAATATCAATATTTGGATCCACACGGACAACTCACATGCTGCACGGACAACACACGTGCCAATAACATAATCCGCCAGCATATTCACAGGCTCATAATCTCAACATGGAATGGATAGTACCAGAGTACATGGACATAATCGATAAATGTCAAGTTTCGTACGCATGAGCTAGTATAAGTAGTATGTTACAGTGTACTACTGCAGCCCAAATCAACAAGAAATGTCATGTACATCAAATATCTCATGGAATAAACAAGTCAATTTACTCAAAATGTGTAACAAACACAATGAACATACATTTCTGAAAAATAATTTCAATACAACAACGACACCAAGCAGCCAGCTCAATAACACTGAGTACAATAACAACAAAATGACAACAATAGGAATTAGATGATTAAATAAATACACTGAACTAAGGCAATTAATGCATCACAAAAGAAAACATGGGATATTATAATACGGAACAAAACAACCAAACACAAGCGCACCAAATCGAGAAATATCAATAAGGGCACTCCCGAGGTACCTCCTCGTAGTCCCAAATCATAAATAACTTCACAATCTTTCCTTATATCACCGCGGGAGCCTTCACATTTAGTTTTTAAACATTATTTTTCCCGAAATAGAATCTCATGTTTTAGCTCACCTTATCATACCGCATGAATTCTAGTAGTTCCCCTACTAGCCACGCGTATGATGCCCACCTTATCTTACTACATGTGTTTCAACATCCAGACCTTATACTAGCGCATGCATATCAATATTATAACATATCACAAATCGCACCTCGAGTGCCCAAATATTGCAACTTGCCAAAGAAATCAACAATAACAATATTATTCATAATAAGGAGCCCAAAGCTCAACCATATTGTACACAAAGTTGTGAACAACTATTTTTTGACCACACCCAAATTCTATACTATTTTGCTATAAATATTAATGT
>ML326464.1:0-60860 GCA_005239505.1 Nicotiana paniculata | reverse complement strand
ATATATATATATATATATATATATATATATATATATATAAACTTGGTTTATTCTAATTTGAGTGTAAGTTATAGTAGTATTTTTTTTTAGTAAGTTTTTATTAGTATAATTTAAACTTTAGTGTAAATAGTGAGTTTTCTTATTTATATAGTTTATTTTTAAGTCTAAAAGTAAGTTTAACCCAACTTCCCCACTTCACTCATTCCTCACCCCAACTCCTCCACAACTAACACCCCACTATTTCCTCCTACCAACCCCATTTCCCCACATTCTCACGTCAATATTCCAACTTCCAAACCCCATATTATGTTTTTTTTGAACTCTTTTGCACATGGGGAAAAAGGGGATCATCCTTCTCTATTTAAAGAAAGAGATGACAGAACAAAAAAAAGAAGAGGACTGACAGAAACGAAAAACAAAAAGAGGTCTGAAGAAAATAAACATAAAGCAAAAAAAGAAGGAACAAAAGAAAGGAGGGAAGTAAAAAAAAAATAAAAAAAAATGAAAGAATTGATGAGAGACAACAAAAAAAGAGAACAAAAATGAAAAGAAAGATTAGAGGAAAAGCAACAAAAAGAAGATTAAAAAGTCAGTAGAAGGCAACAAAGAAAAAATGATAAAAAGACAAGACAAGAAAAGAAGGAGGAGATCCGGGGACAAATTAAAAGCAAAAATGCAGCAACAACTTTATTCTCTGTTCGTTGATCACTAGTTTAGTTCAAGTATTCCGGAGAGCTTCGAGGTCGTCGAAGGTCGTGATCTGAGGTCTTTGTTCAGTTGCGATTTTCTGTCGAGGTTCCGTTGGAAGTACCAAACAGTAGCTCATTTGAGTGTTGCTGCACGCCCATTTGTATACGAAGCAAATTCAGCAATAAAGGTTCACATTTCTTTATTCTTCTTTACTGTTATTTAGCTCACTTACTCTTTCTCATTACTCCATGTGTTCTATGAATTATAGCATGATAAAGTTAATTGGGTCATATTAATTGTTGATGTTTATGAGTTATATTGTTCCATTTGTGTTGTAACTTGTAATTAGATAGATCTTAATGGGTTCATGTTTTTCCTTCATTCATATTTTATCTTTTTAGTTTATGAGTCGTTCTCGTTGGAATTGAAAAATGATATGGTAGAGTTAAGTTCATATGTTTCTTGTTAGAGATTTCTTTAGTATTAGTGGGTTTGAGATTAACCGTTGATGAAATTGTTTTAATAAAGTGAGTAGGAAATTTTCTTTCTTTCTTCTTTGGACGATAACGAGAATGAATTATTTTACGTTTAGTTGGTCCTACCTGTAGCTAGTCTAGTTTTCATATCTTTAAATAATAATACTAAAAACAAAATAATAGGAACATTAGCAAGCCTTTAACACAAAATCGGTTAGTTGCAATACTAACTCTAATTTCAAATACCTCTTTTAAATAAGTTTAATAACCCTTTAGTATTGAATCCTACACTCTCCCAATAAACATCCATAATCTTATAGCCTTCACAATAATCTCAAACTTAGGCAAATAATCCATATATGTTATAATGCCTTAAGAGCGCTCTTAATTAAGTGAATCATCGTAATTGTTTGTACGTTCACGTGACAAAATTACAAGTTTTAAAATTAAAACCAAGGTATGCATTCGTACAACTTTGGCAAAACAGTCTTAATAAATATACAAATATATATATCTCGAATTTAAAAGATAAAAAATAATTAAATATTAGCCCATGTGTTCATACCCGAACCTTGGATTGATATGCTTAAATAATAAAAGGATCATGTGCGCATTTCGCATCTCGATGCCTTCAGATTTAAAATAATTATATTATAACCATGTGTATATTTCATACCATGGTTGCATGCCCCTCTTTGAGTTTCCAAGCAAATAAAATGAACACGGTGACTAATTTTTGACCTTACTATTATTTAAAAAGGAAAATAAGATAAAAGAAAAAGATGCGACTGAGCCTTGGTTTTAGGCAGCCTACATATCCCGGGTTATAGGGGAATCAGGTCACGTGTAGTTCAAGTGAAAGAAGAGTGATGGAGAGTCGAGCGAAGTTCCGTCGAGGTTCCGATCTGGGGTTCCTACTAGTACATCAACATGAAAAGAAAATTACATACTCTTAAAATCTAAGAGTTAAAAAATTCCT
Organism: Nicotiana paniculata; assembly: GCA_005239505.1. Lineage (NCBI taxonomy): Eukaryota > Viridiplantae > Streptophyta > Magnoliopsida > Solanales > Solanaceae > Nicotiana > Nicotiana paniculata. The sequence goes on along the minus strand of ML326464.1, from coordinate 58,715 downwards.
ATATAAATGCCATCTGGAGTCTTGTCTTGATTCTTGACTTGTTTCCTTCATTGAGTTTAGAGTGAAACTTGATGCTCTCCGATATAATAGACTATGAAATATTCTCACAGGCTTGTTTCTTGATTAGATGATGAGAAGATGGATCTTTATACTCTATGTCTCCGCGTACATTATGTCATAGATGGTTGCGGCTGGTATTGAGATCAAACATTCCATTTTCTCCAGCAAGAGCTGGAATCTTATTTTTTTGCACATCTCATCCGTGCTTTGCAGAAAAACCTACAAGACGTCACAAACAAACAAAACGAACAAAAAATTTTCTGCCCCAGTTTGCACTAGGAAATTTTTTGTGATTTATTAAAAACACAATAAACTATCTAGCTATTGCAAAATGAAGAATTAAAAGAGAAATGGACTCTTTTATTTTTGATAATATGGGATGTCGTACCCTATGTTAACAAGAGGGAAGGCAACCAGGGGATGTAGTACCCTTTGTTGGCAATAAGATGAGGCTCGTGGCACTCTGGGATGCTACTAGGAAATGTCGTATCCTATGTTAGCAATGAGAAATACAACCAGGGGATGTAGTACCCTGTGTTGGCAATAACATAAGGCTTGCAGTTCTGAGAGGATACTAGGGAATGTCGTACCCTATGTTGGCAATAAAATGAGGCTCGTGGCACTCTGGGATGCTACTAGGGAATGTCGTACCCTATGTTGGAAATGAGAAATACAACCAGGGGATGCAGTACCATGTGTTGGAAATAACATAAGGCTTGCAATTCTGAGAGGATACTAGGGAATATCATACCCTATGTTGGCAATAAAATGAGGCTCTTGGCACTCTGGGATGCTACTAGGGAATGTCGTACCCTATGTTGGCAATAAAATGAGGCTCTTGGCACTCTGGGATGCTACTAGGGAATGTCGTACCCTATGTTGGAAATGAGAAATACAACCAGGGGATGTAGTACCCTATGTTGAAAATAAGATGAAGCTCATGGCTCGCTGAGATTCTACTAGGGAATGTTGTACTCTATGTAGGCAGAAAATAAATGCAGCCAGGGGATGTAGTAACCTGTGTTGGCAATAAGATAATGCTTTCATCGTTCTGTGGTGCTACTAGGGAATGTCGTACCCTATGTAGGAAGAAAAAAATCGACCAGGGGATGTAGTACCATGTGTTGACAATAAGATGCAGCCAAGGAATATAGTACCCTGTGTTGGCAATAAGTAATGCGGCCAGGGGATGTGGTATCCTGTGTTGAAGATAGGGTATTTATTCCCTATAATGAAACTAAGAATAACTTGATTACATGTATATTAGAAGAAAATTAAGAATTTGAGAACTTCACTTGGTGGTGTTCGTCTTTTCACGAACTGTTTCCTAAAATTGTTCTGTTCCTGTTCTGAACAAAGAAAAATTTGTTAGTTTTAAAATGGTGGTCAGTTCGTGGCCTTGATTTCTTGAGCGACTTGACCTTGCGTCCATTACACTTGTTAGAAACACTGACTCCATCGATGGTCGTACAAATTTCCGGAGATTCTGTCATTACTTTCCGGAGATCTTCTTTCTCAACATCAAAACCTGACTATTTTGTGCCTATCACCATTTGTGTTTATGGTGCAAACAACCTTGCTCCCAGAACAACTATTAACTGAGTAACTTTTGTCGACCCTTGACACATTGTTCCATCCTTCAAGCCTTTTGCTCCTCAGGGAAAATCAAAGGTGGTTTTATGCCTTTTCCTATGTTGTTCATGCCCAGTAAGTTTTGCTTCATATAACAGGGAAATAGTAACCAATTTTGGGGCCTTTTCTTTTCTTGCTTTGACGAAATTTAGACTGAAAAGGACTCAAAAAGAATAGTACGAAAGAAAACAAGAAGGTGAACTAATAGGTATTACAATTAATCAAGAAGTATCCCTTTCAAAGAAGAAAAATAAAAATAAAGAACATATTTGGAGGAATATGCTGACTTCAATGAACATGACATGCACTTTGGACTGGATGTCCGATCCGTCTGAACCGTCTAATTCTCAAAATCTCTTGTAAACTTTACTTTGAAACTGAATTCTTTGTCTTAACCATGCTTGCGCAGGGATATAAGAAGCTTTAAATTGATCAACGATGCCCTTTGTGGGTTTTCACAATTGACCTCTTTCATTTGTCTTTCTCTTAACTCACCATTGCCTTATAGTGCCCGTGAGGGTTTTCACCAATAAGACTCTCTCATTTTATTTTCTCTCTCTTAACAGTGGTTGAGGCATCACAATAATATACCAACTTATCATCCTTGAAAGCTGATCAGAACGTCTTAAAGTGGAAAGGTAAAAAGAACTATTCAACTGAATTACAACTTTTGGAACCATTTTGACTAAAAAAACCATAAAATCATGCCCTAGTTTCTTTGATACTGGGGAAATGTGGATTTTTGTTTTGGTGTAACCGAACCCCAGAGTGAGGCTGCCTACGTATCCTTTCGGAATCAGGTCGAACGTAGTTCAATTGACATGAACTTGTTTTGATGATGATTTTTTTTCTTTTTATTTTCTTGAATTTTTTATTTATTTTTATTTTTAAGTACATTGGTTCCAAAAGAGGGGAAAACAAAGAAATATAAACAAGGCTTCAAAGGGCTAACTAGGGTTGACCAGTGTTTGGGTAGAGAGAATGATAGCCTTTCGTCATCCCAACCTGAGAATGGTTAGTATAAAAATGCCCCCAACAGAGGCATGTCAGACATAGTATCTCTTGACCGCATCTGCGTTGACGGATGTATCAGCCACCTTTCCTTCTATATCTGCTAAGTGTAGAGCTCCTTTTAACAATACTTTCTTGATGAGGTAAGGACCTTGCCAATTCAGGGCGAACTTTCCTTTTGCTTATTCCTGGTGCGGAAAGATACGTTTCAAAACAAGTTGTCCGACCTCAAATTGTCTTGGGCGCACTTTCTTGTTGTAAGCGCATGTCACTCTTGGTATAATTGACCAAAACAAACTGCCGCCAAACGTTTTTCATCAATTAAACTCAACTGTTCCAATCGGGACTTGACCCAGTCAGTGTTTTCGATCCCTGATTCAACAATGATTCGGAGAGAGGGAATCTCAACTTCAGTAGGTATGACCTCTTCAGTGCCATAAACCAACAAGTAGGGCACTGTGCCAACTGATGTACAGAGAGTTGTCCGGTATCCCAAAAGAGCAAAAGGCAGTTTCTTGTGCCATTGTCTAGACTCTTGGACCATCTTCCTAAGAATCTTCTTGATGTTCTTATTCGCAGCTTCAACAGCTCCATTAGCTTTGGGACAGTAAGGAGTAGAATTGCGATGCTCAATTATTGTTCGCATACCTCCTTCATCAGATAACTATTCAAATTAGCAGCATTATCTGTAATAATGGTTTTTGCAATACCAAAACGACATATGATGTTGGAGTGAACAACGTCTACTACTGCTTTCTTGGTGACTGCCTTCAATGTAATAGCTTCCACCCATTTGGTGAAGTAATCAATTGCAACCAAGATGAATTTGTGCCCATTTGAAGCTTTTGGCTCGATTGGGCCAATGACGTCCATTCCCCAAGCAACAAAAGGCCAAGGAGCCGACATAGGATATAACTCTGAAGGAGGCGAGTGAATCAAATAACTGTGAATCTGACATTGGGGGCACTTGCGAACAAAACGAAAGCAATCTCGTTCCATAGTAAGCCAATAATATCCTGCCCGAAGGATTTTCTTTGCTAGAACATACCCATTCATGTGTGGACCACAAACTCCCGAAAGCACCTCATTCATAATCATTTTAGCTTCTTTGGCATCCACACATCTCAACAAATTCAAATCCGGAGTTCTTTTGTATAGGATTTCCCCACTCAAAAAGAAACCATTAGTGAATCGCCTAATAGTTCTCTTTTGATCCCTATTAGCATGTACCAGATATTCTCTTATTTTCAGCTACTGTTTAATATCACGGTACCATCGTTCACCATCTGGTTCTGCTTCAATTGTGTTGCAATAACCATGTTGATCCCGAATTTGAATTTCCAATGGGTCAATGTGAGTATTACCCGGATATGGAAGCATTGAGGCCAAGGTGGCCAATGCATCAACTAATTCATTGTGAAACCTGGGAATGTACCTGAACTCGATGGACTTGAAAATTTTGCTAAGATCTTCAACACATTGTCTATATGGAATGAGCTTGATATCTCGAGTCTCCCAATCAACTTGAGCCTACCGAATAAGCAAATCTGAATCTCCCATCACCAACAGTTCATGCACTTTTAGGTTTATTTCCATATTGAGACCCATGATGCAAGCTTCATATTCTGCCGTGTTGTTTCTACAGAAGAAACGAAGTCGCTCCGTGGCAGGGTAATTTTGCCCAGTAGGTGATATAAGAATTGCTCCAATCCCTACGCCTTTGATATTGACAGCCCCATCAAAGTATAGTTTCCATGTTTGACTTTCATCTTGGACTACTTCTTTAATTAAATTAACCTCTTCATCTGGGAAATATGTGTTCAAAGATTCATATTCATCATCAACCGAGTTTTCTACCAGATGATCAGCCAAAGCTTGTTCCTTCATGGCAGTACGAGTGATTTAAACAATATCAAACTCTGTGAGCAGGATTTGCCATTTTGCCAATCTACCAGGTGGCATCGGCTTCTGAAAGATGTATTTCAGGGGATACATTCGGGATATGAGGTAAGTCGTATAGGCCAAAAGATAATGCCTAAGCTTATGAGCGACCCAGGTTAAGGCACACCGTGTTCTGNTGTTCCTTTTTGCCTGTGGCATCATGTTGACCCAGAACACAACCAAAAGAACTATCCATTACTGACAGATATAAAAACAGAGGCCTACCAAGTTCCGGCGGGACCAAAACAGGGGGATTTGACAAATATTCTTTGATCTTATCAAAAGCTTCTTGGCACTCATCTGTCCACTTGATTGCGGCGTTATTTTTCAACAAATTGAAAATAGGCTCACATGTGGTTGTAAGCTGCGCAATGAACCTGCCGATGTAGTTCAACCTCCCGAGTAGACTCATGACTTCTTTTTTATTCTTTGGGGGATGTAGCTCTCAAATAGTCTTTATCTTTGAGGGATCTAACTCAATGCCCCTTCGACTAACTATAAAACCCAAAAGCTTCCCAGAAGGAACTCCAAATGCACATTTGGCTGGATTAAGTTTGAGATTGTACCTTCGCAGCCTTTCAAAGAACTTTTTCAAGTCTTGCACGTGGTCATCTTGTGTTCTGGATTTAATGATCACATCATCAACATACACTTCAATCTCTTTGTGCATCATGTCATGGAATATGGTAGTCATGGCCCTCATGTAAGTTGCCCCTGCATTCTTCAAACCAAATGGCATGACCCTATAACAATAAGTTCCCCATGGAGTTGTGAAGGCGGTCTTTTCTGCATCTTCTTCATCCATCAGAATTTGGTGATATCCGGCGTAACAATCCACAAAAGATTGGATCTCATGTTTAGCACAATTGTCAACAAGGATATGAATGTTGGGTTAGGGAAAGTTTTCTTTTGGACTTGCTTTGTTTAAATCCCTATAGTCAACACAAACTCTGATTTTCCCATCCTTATTCGGCACTGGCACAACATTTGCTAACCATGTAGTGTATCGGACGACCCTGATCACGTTTGCACTTAGTTGCTTCTTGATTTCTTCTTTAATCTTATCACTCATGTCTGTCTTAAAATTCCTTTGTTTTTGCTAAATTGGTGGAAAATTAGGATATGTGGGAAGCTTATGAACCACTAAATCGGCACTCAAACCTGGCATGTCATCATACGACCAAGCAAATACATCTCTGTGCTCGAATAAAACTTGAATTGTGGCATCTCTCGTCTTTTGTTCAGTATGAATGCTTATTTTTGTTTCTCTGGTTTCTTCAGGACTTCCCAGGTTAATTGTCTCAGTTTTATTTAAGTTATGCTTAGGCTTATTCTCAAATGATCCAATTCCTTTTTTATTTCCTTAAAAGCCTCATCTTCATCATACTCAACTTCTTGATTCATTATTTCGATATTGTACAAATTTTTAAGATCTGGGCATGAATTCCGCGTGCATTTCATGTTTTTAAAGCCGGCATTAACGAAACTGAAAATGATAAGAAATTACAAAAATTAGGGAAATGAAAAGACAGAATTTTACTATGAAACTGGAACTTCATTTCATTGAATTTGAAAGGATAGAAGGATTAACATCAAATCAAAGAAATTAAACTAAAATATCTAGATTACAATCTTTAAAATAATCCAGATACAGAAAAAGAAGCAAAACAGACTACCAAGACTCCTTCCTGATGGGAAGAGGAGTTGCTTCCCAGTTGTTGAGCGAGGTATCTAGACCAATCAGCTGAACACTTGCATGGCTAAGGCCACCATATTGATATCATAGAACATATCCTTAAGACCCTGGCAAACTTCATCAATGTCATCCTGAGCAGAAGGATTTTGGACTTCTTCGAATTGTGGCTTGACAAAAGAGTATGCAATGTGAGGGATTGGTTTGGAAAAATTCCAACCATTCTTTTTGTGGGCCTTGGCTCTGTCTATGTCAGTTGATGTTGGTGTAAAACCCAAACCAAAGGTATCTTTCTTCAAAAATGGAGCAACAGGGTTCACAATTCCCTGCAGAAAGGATCCTAATCCTTTTCCTGGTTCATAGCCATTCCTTAACATCAGCGAAGCTACCATCACAGATGTGGCTGACAGACGGGGATGCAGAATTGGCTTTCCTTCTTCCACTTGGTCTACCTCAATCACCTCAGATTCTTGATATATGATGGATTCACATCCTTCCTTGGCCTCGATACATGGAATGGACGGGTCTTTATAAACTGATGAGTCGTCTTCCCCATGAATAACAATTTCTTGCCTATCATACTCGAATTTGACCATTTGATGTAGAGTGGAAGGTACAGCTCTGGCCATATGGATCCACGTCCTTCCCAGAAGAAAATTATAGGAAGTTTTCATATCCAACACTTGAAAGACAATTTTATAATCAACCGGGCCGATTGTCATGGTGAGTTCAATTTCCCCAATAGTGTCTCTTCTTGAACCATCAAAAGCTCTGATGCTGACATTACTAGTTCGAATTCTGTTAGTGTCAATGTTCAGCTCTTGTAGAGTAGAAAAAGGGCATACATCTACACTTGAGCCTCCGTCAATCATAACTCCTTTCACGTAATGTCCTTTACATTTGACCATAAGACGCAAAGCTTTATTGTGCCCAGCCCCTTCCTCAGGCAAATCATCATCACTGAAAGTAATTCTATTTACTTCAAAGAATCTTTCAGCCATTTTTCCTAGCTGATTCAGCGTTGTCTTTTATGAGACATATTCCTCGTTCAGAGTTTTGATCAACACACGGCGATGTTCTTCCGATTGCAAAAGCAGAGATAACAAAGAAATATGAGCAGGGATTTTCCTTAATTGGTCAATGATTGAGTAATATTGCATTTTCATCTTCTTAAGGAATTCCTCCGCTTCTTTTTCTGCAACGGGTTCTTTCACTGGCAAATGAATTTCCCTTTCTTGCTTTGCTTTTCTCAATTGCGAGTAGCACCTTCCAGAGCGGGTCAAGCCCCCCATTTCATCTGCTTCTTCGACTATCTCTTTTACTTTGTATGCCATGACAATCTTGTTATAATTCCAGGGAATAGTTTTTGTGTTTGTAGCTGGGAACTGTGCAACAGGTCGGATCACAACTGGCTTTGTTATATTTCTGAAAATATTATTTGGAACGATCTTTTGAATGCCCCCAGAGATGTAAAGTTTTGACCCACCCAATTGAACCTCAACCTTTTTTGTGCTTCCAGGGACATAGAGAATCATTTTTTCAGAACCTGCCAAGTTCAAACTAGAACTCGCACCTTTCACAATCAACGACGCTAATTTCAGAGGGCTTACTATCATTTTTGGTTCTTGCCCTATGGTTCCAACATCCATCTCTGTCTTGCAATACTTCTTATAATCCTGATCATCACAAATCATCCCAATAAAATGTGTATTATCATGAGCTGGGAGCGGATTGTTTGTGATATTATGAGTATCCTCATTGGTTGTTACCACAATTGCCTTTGCTTCAATTAAATTTTTAATGGATTTCTTTAATGTCCAACAGGTTTCGGTACTATGACCTTGGGTGTTAGAATGATACTCACATCTTGCATTGGAATCAAAACCTTTTGAATTTGGATTCACATAACGCGACATGACAGGTTCAATCAACTTCAACTGTATCAACTTTCGAAATAGGCTTGTATACGATTCTCCAATTGGGGTGAACTCTTTCTTTGGATCCTCCTCTCTCACATATCCTTGTCGGGGATGAGGATTATATGATGCCTGAAAATTCGGGCGCAGTTGACGGGAGCCTTTTGGAATCAGTGCCCGCCATTGTTGGTGATTGGGAGGCCTAGCATAAGCCCGAGCATTAAACACTGTGTATTATTGCAGGGGAACTGAGTAGCGGGGACCCTGAGGTGGATAGTAATGTTGAGGAGAATTGGATTGCCCTTGTTGGAATTGCACATAAGAAGGAACTATTCCTCTTTGAACTCTCCCGAACCCAGATGCCATCACGGATCTTTCCTCTTTGTTTTTCCGATTTCCGAAAATGCCTGACCCGCTTTGAATTGCTTGTGTGGCCGCCTTAAGGGCTGCCTGACTAACAATTTTTCCTGATTTCATGCCATTCTAAACTATTTCACCAATCTTAATCGCCTCAGCGAAAGGCTTATCAATGGCGGCCAACATGTAATGGAGGTAATCAGGATCCTGAGCTTGGAGAAAATAGTCAATCATTTCTGCCTCTTTCATTGGTGGTTTGACCCTAGCAGCCTGCTCTCTCCACTTGATTGCATATTCTCTGAAGCTTTCTGTTGTTTTCTTCTTTATGTTGACGAGAGAGGAGCGGTCTGGACAATATTGTACTGAAACTGTTGGACAAAATCTTGAGCCATGTCGTTCCAAACGTGCCCGTGAGAGATGTCTTGATCTATGAACCATTTTGAAGCAATTCCTGTCAAACTTTCCCCAAAATAAGCCATGAGTAATTCTTCTTTTCCTCCTACTCCCATTAATTGGTTACAATATCTCTTCAAATGGGCAATGGGATCACCATGCCCGTCATACTTGTCAAACCTGGGGGTCTTGAAATCGGGTGGCAAATGAACATGGGGGAACATGCATAAATCGTTGAACGAAACACTCTTGTGGACTCCTAAAGCCTGTATTTTTCTCATGGTTTGTTGAAGGCTCTTCATTTTTCTGGTCATTTCCTCTTGTTCCCTATTCTTGTCGGGCTTTTCGATCTCAACTGGGAACATGTTCTGAGGAGTATTCTTGTATGAATCTGGAACTTTGAAAATCAATTCTGGAGAGTAATGTTGGGCATCATGAACATTCAGTTGTGGATCATTGTTGGACTTTTTAGCAAGATCCGGTTGAGGATCAGTGATGATATGGACAATGGGTACAGTAGGTGGGTCATTTCTGAGGGGTGAAGTTGGAGGACGTGGAATGGAGGTACTTAGGATAGTGGGAAGGTTAATGCTCGGACTGAATCCAGGTCCAGGTTGGTACACTGGGTTACTTGTTATGGAGATGGGCACTTGACTTGCAACAGACACACTATGAGGATTGTCCGAAGGCCCTATGGGTAGTGGGGGCGGTGCTTGTCCATTCACCCAAGCTTGGTACATCTCTGCCAATTGTTGCTTCAACACTCTTACTTCTTCAACCAGTCCCGTACCTTGTTCGACCAATTGTCCATAGACATCATCATTATCTGACTCATTCTCACTGTTGTTTGCCATTTTACTTTTTCCTTTTGATCTCGTGTTGTAAGGGTGAGTCGCCAGTTTAAACCACAAACCAACCACCTCTGTTTAACTTATCTTTATAAAAATGACAAACAACAAACGTGTTAGAGTTAGGCATTTTCCAAATATTAATCACACATTGTATGTCATGCACCTAATGCCATTTTCATTTCTAAAATGATTTTGGAAGGCTTCATGCTTCATCCGGCTTATTGGTTTATTTCCTTTTGAATTTAATGCTCTTTATTTTTATGCTTTTTTCTTGTCTCAATTTTTTTTCCAGATTAATTATGGCTATGATCGCATCCGATGAGGATTGCCTACGTATCATGACGCCGCATGAATCAGACCATTACGTAGTTCAGGAGAAATAATAACAATTTTGATGATTTTTTTTCTCTTTGTAAAAATAAAACAAACTAAAATATTTTTCCGTCAAATTTTTTTTGTTGTTGGTTGTTTTTATACTATGAGAGAAAAGGAAATATATACAAACTTACTCTATTGACTTAAAACATGAGTGGAATAAAAGAAACTTTGATAAAAATAAAAGACTCCAATATATTTAAAAAATGCGACAAATAAATATGAAACTAAGAACTAATTGACTGCACTAAAAATTTAATCTTCAATGGTCTTCTTGCTTAAACTGTTATCATCAATGATCTGCGTCTCTTGGCCTCCACTCTCCCCCCAAAGTCTCATACAAATTTTGAAACACCACTGGCAACTGTGGGACGATGGCACGTGCCTGTTGAACAGCCTCCTCATTGCTTATATGACGATGATCATCATGAACATATGTTGCTTTCTCTCCCAATCGAAGTACCTGCTCTCTGGCTTGCCCCATATTCATGTGACAATTCTGCAACCACATCTGGGTAGTGTTGAGGGCGTGCCTCATCTGTGCCTCACGTCCCTCATATTCTTCAATGCGACGGTTTAACACACCTCTCTCAATCATCCACTGACGCCGCTCTGCCTCAAAATCTGCGTGCTGATAACCCCTCTTCTGTCTTTTTATTTCTTCTAGTTTTGCATAGAGCTGACCCTTTGAGCGTATCCAGTGTGCCCTTTATCTTTCAAACTGTTCTTTCTGCTGATCAAACTCTAGTGGTTGCTGGTGCGCATCCTCTTTGATGATACTCAAGTCTTCTTGCAACTTATTTTTGTTCGTCTCAACTCTTCTGACTAAACCAATCGTGTTTGCCAGTTCTTCTTCTAAGCTGTCTGCCTCATTCTTAGCATGCTTTAAATCTTTATCCATGATCCCTAAGGCAGATTGATAATCTTTCTCAATACTTAAATGAATCTGAGTGACTCCGGCTTGTTGCTGGGCTTGTTGTTTGGCTATGGTCATCTAAGCGTGCTCCAATTCCTCTTTCATCTTTTCTATAGTTCTTTGATCATTTCTCCTCCTGTTCGACCCCTCAGGCCTATCTCTAAACGATGAAGGATCGTGAAAGCAAGTAATATACTCAGGGATCACCTTTCCACGATCTCGGTCTTCTACCATCTCATTCAACTCCGAGACTTTACTTGCATACCAGATTTTCATAATTTCTTCTTCGTCATGAGGTTGATCTTTACCAAAATCATAACAGAACTTACTCATATCTCGTGTTGGCGGCACCTCTTGTAGTCGAGCAAACTGGCGCATTACCCGAAGTGTAGCATACGGATGAACACCATCCAATCATGTAAGTACCAAATAAGAATGATATGCACACTCACAAATGACCTCTTTAGAGGAAAACCAATCGTAGTTCCAAGTGATCTGTTTAGCTGACAAAGTAAGAAGCAGCTTTTTCCAGGCATCAATCCCTTCTGGTAAGTCACATTGGTCAATTCTTTTCTGGTGATCATAAGTGTGATTGGGCCATAACTCCTTAAAATTAGTGATCGTAGGATTATGATAAAGATGCTCCAAAAACCATATCTGCAGCAAAATGTTGCAGTCATCAAAGTTTCGCGCACCCATTTTACATCTAGTTAAAGCACGAAAAATTCCAGAAAGAATCGTAGGGACCAAAGTATAATCATCCCCTTTTGAAGTCAGAGCCTCAATTACACCTTCCAAGCGGATGTCAATGCGCCCTTCCCTTTCCGGGAAAACTACACGCCCAAAAAAGCAACCATAAAAGCAAACCTTCTGTGAACCTTCCATGTTTCCATATTTTCCTTTGATTTCAGTGTTCTCACATTCCTTTCGAAATTGCATTCTAGGCCATACAAGTGAAACAGAAATCCCAACTTAATCCACTTGCCTCCTAAACCTTCATATTGTCCGTAATTTATGTTCAAGAGCTTTAGAAACTTACCCTCATTCATATTTTTTTGGTGCTATGGTCTTTTGGCGGCGAAGATTGCGGCCCCACCCCTGGAAATGGGCGATTTCCTCCAAGGTCGGAGTTATTTCACAGTCGGTAAAATGAAACATATTGGTTTCTGGATCCCAGTGCGGAATCAAAGCTTCAATCACATCCCTCCTAGGCTTGATCGTCAACATGTGAGCCAAATGTCCCAAGTACTTCTTTATCAATTTTCGCTCATAGTCCTTAAAGTCTCTCCACCAATCCCACAACAACTGCGGTATTTGATCGGCAATTAAAAAATCTGGTATCCCTTCTGATCTTTGCCTCTTTTCAGACTTACCTATTTCTCCACTCATGGTGTACCTGTTTACCCAGACACGGGGTTAGGTTTTAATCAAATATATTATTGACACGAAAAATACGATTTCTCGGGTTTTGACTCTAAAAAAAAATATAAAGCCAAATTGTGGGACTAAAAAAAATATATTAGTAAAATAATCCTGAAATTAAAAAATAAAAAGGGCTCAAAATGACTATTCTTTGTAAAAATAAGTGAACATAAAAAGACTGGCTTCTCTTGCTTAAACGACCATTTCGCATTTTCGCGGAAGGTTTCGAGGTTATTTTGACAAAAGGACTAACACATGGGCAAAACTGGTCAAAAGAGAAAAAACTGACAAAGTGACTATATTATTATTATTATTATTATTTTGAGAGAAGAAAAGAAAAAAAAAATAACAGTCTATAGACACCCTTTTTAAAAAAAAAAAATAATGGGGTTAAACCTGATGAAGGTTGCCTACGTATCTCACATCCGGTGAGAATCAAACCCGCGTAGTTCGGTTTAAATAAATATAAAAAGAAAAAACTATTTTGAAAATTGTGATTTTACACATTAGAACCCTTCAAAAAAATTTTTTTATTTATTTTTTTATTTTTTTTAACTTTATGAAAACTTGGGGGATATTTTCTCTTTCCTTCTCCTATGTTTAATCAATCTATCCTAAAGCCGGTCAACATTTAAGTAAAGCCTATCAAATAATGTTACATGTAGCACAGAAAAAATGAACATGCTGGTCTGAAAAATTGGTACCTATCCTAGACGGGGTGCCGAGTCCTGCTAAGTCCAATGCACATGATGCAAATAAAGCGTAGCCTACTAGAGATGTTCATTGATTGTGGCTTGTTCTTCTAAGTTTTCAAATCCTAAAGGAGATGGTACCTAGACCTGGCTTACCCGGGCAGACAACCCGAGACGAGGAGCGTCAAGCGTCACCAGTAGTAAAACAACACTGGCTAGCTAACGGCTCTCGCACCTAAACATGTGTGACTAAATCCTTCACCAGAATCTGGTAGGCTAACTGGCTTTATCTCAAGACAGAAATTTTGTGATGATGGTAGGCAAACACAACATAACTAGCTATCAGAGAACTCAGAAGGGTGCGAGAGAGGATACAATTTATATCACAGTTCAAATAAAAATTAAAGCGGTAAATAAGAGACAAATAGCACATTAGGCTCCCAAAAACAATAATATCAAAAATATGATAAAAGCCAAACAATAATTAATGTACAAAGCTCGAATTCTTATTAATAGTTCCCCAGCGGAGTCGCCAGAGCTGTCACACCTCTTTTCTGCCGCACAACCCTATTACGACGTTGAGTTAGAAGAGTTTTTTCAATTAAAGTGACGTTTTGAAAAGGAATTATTTATTATTTAGAATCGCCACTTGGAATTGAGTTTTGGTGTTCCAAGTCACCTTTTATTGAATCCCTTATCAAAAGGAAGATTTGACTCCTAATTTGTGGTCTACGAAACAGAAGACTGAGTAAGAAATTCTGTTGACCGAGGGGAAGGTATAAGGCACCCTTGGCCACGACCCAAAATCCTAACTGAGGTTGTGATGGCGCCCAACAGCGGGGTCAAGCAAGACGACTCTAACATTTACTAAAGGCTCCTTTTTATTTGTTTAAACTCTTTAAAAATACACTCAGTTTTTTTTATAGTTAAAACGCGATTTGACGAGGATAGTTAACCAGTTTTAATCAAAACGCTCATGATGAGAATGAGACAATATACATATATATACAAACCCGTAAATCAAAATAACAACTACGTGTGTGCCAGGAACTAGTGTCACAAGTCCTACGGGCATACTAACAGAATATACAAAACATAATATACAATCCCACTATCTGAAATGAATAGACGGGAAATAAGCAAAAGAAAACTCCAAGGTGCTGCAGAGAATCGTTACGAGAAGCAGCTCACCGTGAAGTCGGGTCCAACTGAGATCAAAATCGAGATGCGGTCTGATAACCAGATGCACCAACCTCAAAACGTGTACAATTAAGTACAGAAGTGCAACATGAGTACATAAACAAATATGTACCCAGTGAGTATCCCGCCTAACCTCGAAAAAATAGTGACGAGAGGTAGACTTGATACATACTAGGGTCAACATTTCTAAATAACATGATTTAATAGGAACTAGGCAGGCATAACAGTCGTAGAAATCACAAGGAGATATATCATCAAGTATAGTTGTATTTACCTTTGCGTGTCAAATTTCACTAACACATAATGTACTAAATTACCTTATTAACATAAACCAGTTTGTATAATTACAATAAATTCCCAGTGAATCGCACAAGACATAATAGGCCGGACACGTACGGCCGAAACGTCACAATAAAATAACATGTGCACTGCCGAGGGTCGAACGGCTCGAACCATAGATGCATCTATTACCCCGCTCGCGAATCGAACGTGCGACGCGGTTGACATAATAGTAGGGCTATTCCTCTCACGAATCATACATATGGCGTGGTGCCGCATACATACATAAAATTATCAATTTTTAGGGAATTATCAAAGTTTTTTCTTTAAGGCAAGAACCTAAGCAATATATTATGGACCACCACTTCCTAATATTCTTATGCCAAATCAAGGATAATACGCAAATCAAGATACGTTTAGGAATACATGTAAGGCACATATAAGCATGCTCGTGAGTCCTAGAACTACCCAACATAACATAGTAGTAGCTACGCACGGACTCTCGTCACTTCGTGCGTGCGTAGCCCCCGAAAATAAGAACATGCAATTATTTATAGTTACCTATGGGGACAATTCCCCCTTACAAGGTTAGAAAGGAGACTCACCTCGTGTCGAACCTACTTCCCGGACCAAGAACGCGCCCGAAACTTCGAACTCTACACCCGAGGACTCGAAACTAGCCAAATATTATACAAATTCATTAATTTATGCTCAAAACATGGACTCGAACAGGTGCACCAGCAGCTAATTCAGCTGGGTTTTGGCCTCGTGTGGTGTCCATGAGGCACCTGGGCCCACCCGAACCCCCATCCAAATATAGAAACGAGTCCCAAATCATAATACGGACTCGCTCGAGCCTTCAGAACACCCAAAATAACGCTAAAACTCAAAATCATACCTTAAAACCCCTAGAACCAAACTTAGGAACTTTAGTTTTCTAGACTTCGCTAACAATGCGCCGAAACGACCTATACTACTCGGAAAGACACCAAATTTTGCAGGCAAGTCATAAATGACATAACAGAACTATTCCCGGTCTCGGAATTCCGTTCGGACCTTTATATCGCAAAAACACGTCCCAAACCATAATAGGAACTTAAGGAACTCTTAATTCAATGTTGGGCGCCGAAACGCTCCCGGGTCATCAGAAACCCATTCCGAACATACGCCCTGGTCCGGAATCATCATACGAAGCTACCGAAATCGTCGAAACTCGATTTCGAGGTCGTTTACTAAAAATGTTGACCGAAGTCAAACTTAGCCTTAAAGGCCAACCTTAAGGAACCGAATGCTCCTATAGCACCCTAAACACTTCCGAATCCCAGACCACTAGTCCCCGCAAGTCATAAATCATAATAAGCCACCGTGGGAGGTTTCATTTAGGGGAACGGGGTCTGATAACGCAAAACAACCGGTCGGGTCGTTACATTCTCCACCTCTTAAACAAACGTTCATCCTCGAACGGGTCTAGAATCATACCTGGAGTGATGAATAAGTGTTGATATCTGCTCCGCATGTCCTCCTCGGACTCCCAAGTCGCCTCTTCGACTGGTTGGCCCCTCCGCTGAACCTTTACGGTAGAAACTCTCTTGGACCTCAACTGGCGGTCCTGTCTATCAATAATGGAAACTGGCTCCTCCTCGTAGCCCAAACTCTCATCCAACTGAATAATGTTGAAATCAACCACGTGAGAGAAATCGGCGTGGTACTTCCAGAGCATGGATACATGAAAAACTGAATGAACTCCTGATAAACTGGGAGGTAAGGCTAGCTCATAAGCAACCTCCCCAACTCGCCTCAACACCTCGAAGGGACCTATAAACCGCGGGCTCAGCTTGCCCTTCTTCCCAAACCTCATAATACCCTTCATAAGCGAGACTTTCAAGAGGACCCTATCTCCCTCCATAAATAATACATCACACGCCCTCTGATCCGCGTAACTCTTATGTCTGGACTGTGCGGTGCGGAGCCTCTCCTGAATCAACTTCACTTTCTCCAAAGCATCGCTCACCAGGTCGGTGCCATATAACTTAGCCTCGCCAGGCTCAAACCACCCGATAGGAGAACGACATCGCCGACCATACAAAGCCTCAAATGGTTCCATCTCAATGCTGGACTGGTAACTGTTATTGTAAGCAAATTCGGCCAAAGGCAAGAACTGGTCCCACTGACCTCCGAAATCAATCACACATGCCCTGAGCATGTCCTCCAATATCTAAAATGTACGCTCTGACTGACCATCAGTCTGAGGATGAAGTGTTGTGCTGAGGTCTATCTGGGTACCCATCTCACTATGTAATGCTCTCCAGAAATGCGAGGTGAACTGAGGACCTCGATCTGATATAATGGACACCGACACACTGTGCAACCGGACTATCTTCCGAATGTAGATCTGGGCCAACCTCTCAAAAGTATACGTAGTAGGTACTGGAATAAAATGCGCCGATTTGGTCAATCTATCCACAATGACCCAAACCACGTCAACCTTCCGCAAAGTCCGAGGCAACCCAACCACGAAGTCCATAGTGATGCGCTCCCATTTCCACTCCGGAATGGGCATCTGCTGAAGTAGGCCTCCTGGCCTCTGGTGCTCATACTTCACCTGCTGGCAATTAAGACACCTAGCCATATACTCCACAATATCCTTCTTCATTCTCCTCCGCCAGTAATGCTGCTTCAAATCACGATACATCTTCGTAGCACCAGGATGAACAGAATACCGAGAACTGTGTGCCTCCTCTAGAATCCTCTCCCTCAGGCCATCAACCTTAGGAACACATAAGCGGCCCCGAAGTCTCAGAACACCATCCTCGCCAATAATAATCTCCTTGGCCCTGCCCTGAACCACTGTCTCTCGTAGCTCAGCCAAACACGGATCATCATACTGCCGAGCCTTAATCTCCCCCAATAACGAAGACTGTGCGACCACATGTGCAAGAACTCGACGAGGCTCTAAAAGGTCTAATCTCACCAGGCGATTAGCCAGGGACTAAATGTCCAAAGCTAGAGGTCTCTCCTCTACTGTAATATAATCCAAGCTACCCATACTCTCCGCCTTCCTGCTCAAAGCATCTGCTACCACGTTTGCCTTGCCCGGGTGATAAAGAATGGTGATATCATAATACTTCAACAACTCAAGCCACATGCGCTGCCTCAAATTAAGATCCTTCTGCTTGAACAAGTGCTGCAATCTATGGTGGTATGTATAAACCTCACACGACACTCCATACAAGTAGTGCCTCCAAATCTTAAGAGCGTGAACAATCGCCGCCAAATCCAAATCGTGCACAAGATAATTCTTCTCATGAACCTTCAGATGGCGCAAAGCATAAGCAATAACTCTCCCTTCTTGCATCAATACACACCCTAAGCCAACGCATGAAGCGTCACAATATACTGTATACATCCCAAAATCGGAAGGCAATACTAGGACTGGTGCCGAGGTCAATGCTGTCTTGAGCTTCTGAAAGCTCTCCTCACACTCGTTAGACCATCGAAATGGGGCATTCTTCTGAGTCAATCTAGTCAATGGAGCTGCAATAGAAGAGAACCCCTCCACAAATCAGCGATAATAGCCTGCTAGACCCAAGAAGCTCCTGATCTCTGTAGCTGAAGTAGGACGCAGCCAACTATGAACCACCTAAACCTTCTAAGGATCAACCTTGATACCCTCTCCAGATACCACATGCCCCAAGAATGCCACGGAATCCAACCAGAACTCACACTTGGAGAACTTAGCATATAGCTTTTGTTCTCGCAAAGTCTGGAGCACAACTCTCAAATGTTGCTCGTGCTCCCCCAGACTACGTGAGTAAATCAAAATGTCATCAATAAAGACAACGACAAAGGAATCAACATACGTCCTGAACACCCTATTCATCAAGTCCATGAATGCCGCTGGAGCATTAATCAAGCCAAAGGACATCACCAGGAACTCATAATGGCCATATCTCGTACGAAAAGCAGTCTTCGGAACATCTGAATCCCGAATCCTCAACTGATAATACCCCGATTTCAAATCAATCTTCGAAAACACACGAGCACCCTGCAACTGGTCAAACAAATCATTGATGGGCGGCAAAGGATACTTGTTCTTAATGGTAACTTTTTTCAGCTGGCGGTAATCAATACACATCCGCATAGAGCCATCCTTCTTCTTTACAAATAGAATTGGAGCACCCCACGGCGATACACTCGGCCTGATAAACCCCTTAGCTAACAACTCCTCAAGATACTCCTTCAACTCCTTCAACTCCTTCAACTCTTTCGGAGCCATACGGTACAGAGGAATAGATATAGGCTAGATGCCTGAAGCTAAGTCAATGCAGAATCAATATCATGATCCGGAGGCAGGCCCGAAAGATCCGAAGGAAATACATCAGCAAACTCTCGAACCACTGGTACTGAATCAATCGTCGGAGACTCGGCGGTGGTGTCCCATACATAAGAAAGATAGGCCAGACAACCCTTCTCGACCATACGTCGAGCCTCCAAGAATGAAATAACGCGACTGGCTGTACTAACTGAGGAACCTCTCCACCCCAGCCTAGGCGACTCGGGAATGGCTAGAGTAACTGCCTTGCCATGGCAATCTAGCACTACATGATAGGAAGACAACCAATCCATGCCCAAAATAATCTCGAAATCAACCATGTCGAGCAATAGAGATCCGCTCGGGTCTTGAATCCACAAAATGAAATCACACAGGACCGACAAATCCGATCTACAACCACAGAATCACCCACGAGAGGGGACACATAAATAGGAGAATCCAAGGACTCACAAGGGACATCCAGAACTTGAGGAAATAAGAGTGAAACATAGGAATAAGTGGATCCTGGATCAAATAACACTGATGCCTCTCTACCACATACTGCAATAATACCTGTGATCACGGCGTCTGAGGCTAATGCATCTGATCTGGCCGGGA
Source organism: Nicotiana paniculata (assembly GCA_005239505.1). Classification (NCBI taxonomy): domain Eukaryota; kingdom Viridiplantae; phylum Streptophyta; class Magnoliopsida; order Solanales; family Solanaceae; genus Nicotiana; species Nicotiana paniculata. The sequence goes on along the minus strand of ML326464.1, from coordinate 39,047 downwards.
TAGCATAAAATCTAGCTGGAGCCCCGGAAGACTGAGACCCGCCAGAATAAACAGGAGTTGGCTGACCTCTACTGGCATGAATAGGGGCTGGTAGAGCTCCCCCTGCCTGGCCTCCACCTCTGGGATGACCCCTACCAGTCTGCCCTCCACCTCTGAGTGGACGAACCGCCGGTGCTGGAAATATAGGATGATAGCTCTGCTGAACGGCCTTGCCCCGAAACCTGGGGCAAGTCCTTATCTTATTGACCGGGTCCCCACACTCATAACATCTGGCTGGTGGCATGGCCTGCTGCCCTGAAGAAGGACCATGTACATCTAGGGGACGGTGAGAACTCTCTGGCGTGGCACTGAAGTAAGGAATAGAAGACCCCTGATGACTGGAATACCCGCCTGAGGAACCCTGAATGGCTAGTGGGCGGTAGGAACTTTTTTGGCATGGGGCTGAAATAGGGCCTCACTGGAGCACCACGGGGAGGTGGCGGAGGAGCTGAATATGGAGGCCTGCTAGATTGGCCTCTACCGAATTGACCTCTACCCCTGGATGGGGCACCTCTGAAATCTCCTGAATATCTAGCTCTCTTATCATGCTGTACCTGCTCCCTGATCCTCAACCGATAACCCTCGATCCTACGAGCAATCTCCACTACCAGCTGATAAGGAGTCCCCATCTCCACCTCTCGGGCCATGTTGGACCTAATACCTGAGTGCAGCCTTGCTACAAATCTCCTCACTCTCTCAACATCAGTAGGCAATATCATAAGGGCATGACGGGACAACTCAGAAAATCTTGCCTCGTAATCTGTCACGGACATCTGCCCCTGCTCCAGCCACTCAAACTGATATCGCAGCTCTTCCCTCTCGGAGGGTGGAATATACCTGTCCAGGAACAACTGAGTGAACTGCTCCCAAGTGATGGTAGGGGAACCTGCTGGCCTACCCAGGATGTAAGACTGCCACCATCTGCGGGCCCTGCCCTCAAGCTGGAAAGTAGTGAAGTCCACTCCATGGGACTCTAGTATCCTCATGTTGTGCAGTTTGTCCCTGCACCTGTCAATAAAGTCTTGGGCATCCTCGCCCTTCTAACCCCCGAAGATAGGAGGGTGAAATCGAGTCCATCTATTGAGTAACTTCTGCGGATCGCCGTCCACAGCTGGTCTAAGCTCAGGTGTTGCTGCTACCGGTTGGGCTCCACCCACGGCCAGTGTACCCGAGGTATGATGAAGCGCTGCTGTCTGGCCTGTAGCCTGGGGAATAGGGGTATGGGCTCCCCCTCCTGCCTGGGATGTGGCAGGATCCACTGGAAATAAACCAGCATGGGACATAGTGTCCATGAATCGCATCATACGGCCCATGATCTCCTGGAATCCTGGCGCCGTCATGAAATCTACTGGAGCAGGACATGCTGTGGGCACCTCACCTTGCTCCTCTATAGTGGGATCCTCTAGTGGTACAACTGGAATAGCTCGGGGACACCCTCGTCCCCTGCCTCGGGCTGGTGCCCTCCCCCGACCTCTGCCACAGCCGCGAACAACGGGGGGTAGAGGCCCTTCCCGGATCTGGAACATTGGATGTACGCATCCTCACCATCTGCGAGAGAATAAAAAAACGAAATTTAGTAAACCATTGACTGCACGATAGAATAAAAATAAGGAGAGGTTTTCCTAACACCCTATAGCCTCCCGAAGATAAGTACAGACGTCTCCATACCGATCTGCAAGACTCTACTAGGTTTGCCCGTGACTTGTGAGACTTACGTGAACCTAGTGCTCTGATACCATTTTGTCACGACCCAAAATCCTAACTGAGGTCGTGATGGCGCCCAACAGCGGGGTCAGGCAAGCCGACTCTAACATTTACTACAGGATCCTTTTTATTAGTTTAAACTCTTTAAAAATACACTCTTTTTTTTATACTTAAAACGTGATTCGACGAGGATAGTTAACCAGTTTTAATCAAAACGCTCATGATGAGAATGAGCCAATATACATATATATACAAACCCGTAAATCAAAATAACAACTACGTGTGTGCCAGGAACTAGTGTCACAAGTCCTACGGGCATACTAACAGAATATACAAAACATAATATACAATCCCACTGTCTGAAATGAATAGACGGGAAATAAGCAAAAGAAAACTCCAAGGTGCCGCCAAGAATCGTCAGGAGAAGAAGCTCACCGTGAAGTCGGGTCCAACTGCGATCAGAATCGAGATCCGGTCTGATAAACAGATGCACCAGCCTAAGAACCTGTACAATTAAGTACATAAGTGAAGCATGAGTACATAAACAAATATGTACCCAGTGAGTATCCCTCCTAACCTCGAAGAGGTAGTGACGAGAGGTAGACGTGATACTTACTAGGGTCAACATTTCTAAATAACATGATTTAATAGGAACTAGGCAGGCATAACAGTCGTAGAAATCACAAGGAGATATATCATCAAGTATAGTTGTATTTACCTTTGCGTGTCAAATTTCACTAACACATAATGTACTAAATTTCCTTATTAACATAAACCAGTTTGTATAATTACAATAAATTTCCAGTGAATCACACAACACATAATAGGCCGGAGACGTATGACCGAAACGTCGCGATAAAATAACATATGCACTGCCGAGGGTCGAATGACTCGAACCATAGATGCATCTATTACCCCGCTCGTGAATCGAACATGCGACGCGGTTGACATAATAGTAGGGCTATTCCTCTCACGAATCATACATGTGGCGCGGTGCCGCATACATACATAAAATTATCAATTTTTAGGGAATTATCAGAGATTTTTCTTTAAGGAAAGAACCTAAGCAATATATTATGGACCACCACTTCCTAATATTCTTATGCCAAATCAAGGATAATAAGCAAATCAAGATATGTTTAGGAATACATGTAAGGCACATATAAGCATGCTCGTGAGTCCTAGAACTACCCAACATAACATAGTAGTAGCTACGCGCGGACTCTCGTAACTTCGTGCGTGCGTAGCCCCCACAAATAAGAATATGAAATTATTTATAGTTACCTATGGGGACAATTTCCCCTTACAAGGTTAGAAAGGAGACTCACCTCGTGTCGAACCTACTTCCCGGACCAAGAACGCGCCGGAAACTTCGAACTCTACACCCGAGGACTCGAAACTAGCCAAATGTTATACAAATTCATTAATTTATGCTCAAAACATGGATATTCTCCTACTCACTTATTAAATTTCCCATTCTTTAATAAATTCTACAATCCAAGCCCACATGCTCGGCTTCCGCAAATTCACGAAGGAAACACTCACTCATAGCCCAAGGATCATTAATATACGATTTCTACTTGATTTCATAGCAAATTCACGGGTAAATTTTTATATTAACGGAAGCCCTAGGTTACTACCCCATTCTTTAATTTCCACTAATTTAGGTAGTTAATTAAGCTACTATTTCATGCATGAAGCTAATATTAGAGTGGAAGTTACTTACCTTCAATAACCAGGTCGTTTGCCCCTCTAAAATGGTGGAAATCTCCCCAAGGAAAAAGATGAAGATAAGGGAAATGAGTTAATTCCCGTGTATAAAAACACACTGTCTGGACAGCGTTTCCGCACCTGCAGCTCGAGGACCGCACCTGTGGTCTCGCACCTGCGAGCAAAAGCTCGCACCTGCGGAAATGGACAAGGATCCCTGGGCCCGCACCTGCGGAGTGGAGACCGCACCTGCGGCTACGCTCCTGCGGTAATTTTGTCCGCACCTGCGATAAGTGGCCTGACCACTGGGGGGCGCACCTTTGAGGCAAGGACCTCAGGAGCGGTCCCGCACCTGCGACTGGGCAACCGCACCTGTGGTGACACCAAAACAGGTGCACCAGCAGCTAATTCAACTGGTTTTTGGCCTCGCGTGGTGTCCGGGACGCACCTGGGCCCACCCGAGCCCCCGTCCAAATATACCAACGAGTCCCAAATCATAATACAGACTCGCTCGAACCTTCGGAACACCCAAAACAACGCTAAAACTCAAAATCATACCTCAAGACCCCTAGAACCAAACTTAGGAACTTTAGTTTTCTAGACTTCGCTAACAACGCGCCAAAATGACCTATACTACTCGGAATGACACCAAATTTTGCTGGCAAGTCATAAATGACATAAGAGAACTATTCCCGGTCTCGGAATTCCATTCGTACCTCGATATTGCAAAAACACGTCCCAAACCATAATAGGAACTTAAGGAACTCTTAATTCTATGTTGGGCGCCGAAACGCTCCTGGGTCATCAGAAACCCATTCTGAACATACGCCCAGGTACGGAATCATCATATGAAGCTACCAAAATTGTCGAAACTCAATTCCGAGGTCGTTTACTAAAAATGTTGACCGAAGTAAAACTTGGCCTTAAAGGCCAACCTTAAGGAACCGAATGTTCCTATAGCACCCTAAACACTTTCGAATCCTGGACCACTAGTCCCCGCAAGTCATAAATCATAATAAGCCGCCGTGGGAGGTTTCATTTAGGGGAATGGGGTCCGATAACGCAAAATGACCGGTCTGGTTGTTACACCCCTCGAGTCCCGTGGTTCTAGCACGGTCGCTTTATTGACTAATGTAAGGCTTAAATCAATTTTCAAATATTTTTGTATTTTATTAATTATGGCTTATTTATTACCACTTAATTAATTATTATATTTTATTAAATGTGCTCACCAAGATGGGGAACGCACACAAGGTACTTCTTTAAAATTAAATGCTAAACCATGATACGAAATATACACATGGTTATAATATAATTATTTTAAATCTGAAGGCATCGAGACGCATAATGCGCACATGATCCTTTTATTATTTAAGCATATCAATCCAAGGTTCGGGTATGAACACATAGGCTAATATTTAATTATTTTTTATCTTTTAAATTCGAGATATATATTTGTATATTTATTAAGACTGTTTTGCCAAACAATTACGATGATTCACTTAATTAAGAGCGCTCTTAAAGCATTATAACATATATGGATTATTTACCTAAGTTTGAGATTATTGTGAAATCGATAAGATTATGGATGTTTATTGGGAGAGTGTAGGATTCAATACTAAAGGGTTATTAAACTTATTTAAAAGAGGTATTTGAAATTAAAGTTAGTATTGCAACTTATTTAAAGATATGAAAACTAGACTAGCTACAGGTTGGACCAACTAACCTTAAAATAATTCATTCTCGTTATCGTCCAAAGAAGAAAGAAAGCAAATTCCCTACTCACTTTATTAAAACAATTTCATCAACAATTAATCCCAAACCCACTAATACTAAAGAAATCTCTAACAAGAAACATATGAACTTAACTCTACCATATCATTTTTCAATTCCAACGAGAACGACTCATAAACTAAAATGATAAAATATTAATGAAATAAAAACATGAACCCATTAAGATCTAGCTACTTACAAGTTACAAAAGAAATGGAACAATGTAACTCATAAACATCAACAATTAATATGACCCAATTAACTTTATCATGCTATAATTCATAGAACACATGGAGTAATGAGAAAGAGTAAGTGAGCTACATAACAGTAAAGAAATGTGAACCTTTATTGCTAAATTTGCTACGTATACAAATGGGCGTGCAACAACACTCAAACGAGCTACTGTTTGGTACTTCCAACGGAACCTCGATGGAAAATCGCAACTGAACAAAGACCTCGGATCACGACCTTCGACAACTTCGAAGCTCTCCGTAATACTTGAGCTAAACTAGTGATCAACGAACAGAGAATAAAGTTGTTGCTGCATTTTTGCTTTTAATTTGTCCCCGGATCTCCTCCTTCTTTTCTTGTCTTGTCTTTTTATCGTTTTTTCTTTGTTGCCTTCTACTGAATTTTTAATCTTCTTTTTGTTGCTTTTCCTCTAATCTTTATTTTCATTTTTGTTCTATTTTTTATTGCCTCTCGTCAGTTCTTTCATTTTTCTTTTTTGTTTTTTTTTACTTCCCTCCTTTCTTTTGTCCCTTTTTTTTTGCTTTCTGTTTCTTTCCTTCGGACCTCTTTTTGTTTTTCGTTTTTCGTTTCTGTCAGTCCTCTTTTTTTTTTGTTCTGTCATCTCTTTCTTTAAATAGAGAAGGTTGATCCCCTTTTCACCCCATGTGCAAAAGAGTTCAGAAAAAACATAATATGGGGTCTGGAAGTTGGGATATTGATGTTAAAATGTGGGGTAATGGGGTTGGTAGGAGGAAACAGTGGGGTGTTAGTTGTGGAGGAGTTGGGGTGAGGAATGAGTGAAGTGGGGAAGTGTGGAAGTTGGGTGTTATTATATATATTATAATTTTTTTTAGTATTATATATATATACTAACCAACTTACTTTAGACTTAAAAATAAACTATATAAATAAGAAAACTCACTATTTACACTAAAGTTTAAATTATACTAAAAAAAAAACTACTATAACTTACATTCAAATTAGAATAAACCAAGCTTATATATATATATATATATATACTTCTATTTAAGAACAAATCTTATATTCTAAGAATGTAAATATTTTTTGTTGTTTTTAATTTTCTTAAATAAAAACTATTAAGAGTAAGATAAAAAATTTAAAATATTAAGATTAGACCTAAAAGAAATATTTACAGCAAAATAATATAGAATTTGGGTGTGGTCAAAAATTAGTTGTTCACACCCATGATCCGGTGGGACGAGCGGTAATCCCTCTGAATATGACCCTCAAACCGCACCCATAGCATATAGGTAGCTCCATGAAGCAGTCCCCAAAGTGCATCCTCTCGCACTTAGGATATGAGAGCCTCCGCTACTGCTGAAATCTTCCGCCGAGCCAACCCTGCTGGTGGGGTCCCCTATTGCCCTGACTGAGAGAATGCTGACCTACCACCACCACCACTAGATGAACTACCAAAGTTGCTCACGGACAGGGCCTTACTGCTACTCTAACGCTCCATTCTATTCTTCAATTTGCGGGTCTCTCCGGCTTGAGAAAATGCCACAATCTTACCATAGTTCATATCGGAATTTAAGGTAGCTGTAGCGGCCTCATTAATAACCAAGGGGCTAAGGCCCAGTACAAACCGACGCACTCTAGCCTCCATAGTGGGCAACATCTGAATAGCATACTTGGTGTAACGACCCGACCGGTCGTTTTGAGAATTAAAGCTCCGTTCGGTGGCATAAGGTCTTGAACAGCTTCACATTGTGTATATTGACATGCGTGCATGGTTGTATTCAGTTACCGGATGATCCGAAGTCGAATTGGAAGAAGGATTTTAGTTTTGGAAGCTTAAGCGGTGGAATTTGACCAAAATTGTGACTTTTGTGTAAATGGACCCAAAATGAGTTTTAGATAATGTCAACAGCTCCGTATGGTGATTTTGGACTTAGGCGTGCGTCCGAAATTGAGTTTTTAGGTCCGTAGAGTAATTTGAGGCAATTCGGCGAAAGTTGGAAAATTTAAAGTTTGGGAAATGGAGAAGTTTGACCACAGTTGACTTTTTGAGATATCGGAATGTGATCCCGAGAGTTGGCGTCATTCCGGGTTGAATTGATAGGTTTCGGCACGAGTTTAGAAATTTGAAGATCTGAAAGTTCATAAGTTTGATTATTGGTGCGATTCGTAGTTTTGTCGTGTTTTGATGTGATTTGAGACCTCGAGCGAGTCCGTGTTAGGTTATGGAACTTGTCTGTGTGTTTAGATGGAGTCCCGGGGGCTCGGGTGTTTCGGATGGGCTTCAGGACATTTCTCCCCTATTTTGAACTATTGTTCTGTCTTCTAGTGTCTCCTTCTATGCGATCGCATATGTATAGCTGCGATTGCGAGGGCTTATTGGTGGCTAATAGTTTTTCTTCATCGCGTTCACGCAACGCCTCCCCCGATCACGATGGTCTGCTTTCTTCCTCTCCGCATTCGCATTCCCTCCCTCGCGTTCGCGTAGTAGAAATTAGGGGCTGGGGGCTGTTGGTTAATTCTTCTCACGTTCGCGTTATTTTCCCTGCGTTCGCATAAGCTCCTGCCTGTTTGTTCATCGCGTTCGCGTGACTCCTTTCGCGATCATAGAAGCCTGCCTACCCCCTTATACGCGATCACATAAGCATTTCCGCGATCGCGTAGCATATTCTGGACCAGCGGCTATTTTCTTCTACGCGATCACATCTCTTCTCTCACGATCGTGATGCACAAAAATCTGGGCAGACATAATTTATTCCTAAATTGAGGGTTACACCATTTTCACCATATTTTGACTTGTAAAGCTCGGTTTTGAGCGATTCTTTGTGGGGTTTTCAAGAAATTCGATTGGGTAAGTCTTCTTCACCTAGGATTAAATGTATTCCATGATTTAGTCTTCGTTTTTATCATTTAAATTGTGTTTTTGTTGAGGAAAATGTTTGTTTTTGAAGAAATTCTCAAAATGGTATCGGAATTTGGTAATTTTTGTATGGTTGAACTCATTTTGGAATGAGTGTTCGAATTTTATAAAATATGCCGAGCTTTGAGGTGCGGGCCCGAGGGTCGATTTTTAGATTTTTGTAAAGATCGAAACTTTATTATCCAAAATAGTTCCTTATAAGTTTTATGTGTGTTTTGAAGTTGTTCTAGTTGGATTTGAGTTGTCCGGAGGCCTTTTCACCCGAGAAGTCCATTTTAGAGTAGCGGGTTGTCATCTTTGAGGTAAGTATCTTGCCTAACCTTGTGTGAGGGACCTACCCCTTAGGATTGAGTCTTCTATGTTAATTATAGTTCGTGTACGCGAAGTGACGAGTGCGTGCTCGGACTTATGTGTGGAAAGTTGGCCCTTTAGGATTCTTAGGTCCTTATATTCGCTGAGTATGAATTGTTCTTGACATGATTGAGTTCCTAATTTCCTAGTTTCATCTTTACTTTCTTAATGTAGAGTTCTTACTTTTGGATTTACTCTTATTACCTATTTGACTCCTAATTGGCTTATCTGACGATTTTACTCCTTTTACTGTCATGCTATGTCTTCTTAGCTACTTATCTCTAATTGTAATGATCAACATCTCATCTTATAATTGTTTGGTCTAAACTAAGGTTATGATTATTTTCATGTTGCTTGTCCTTAAGTGGAATTTCTGAATACCCTCGAAATTGCCCGACCTTAAAGGAAGTTTGGATAGACTATACCTTAGTTGACTTGCATGTACATAGAGTTATCGGATTCATGTTGATTCCTTGTTGTTAACCTGTGCATTTAGGTATGACTGTTGCATGCTATTTTCCTTCCTTGTTGAGCGGTTCTTAATATGCCTATCATTCCTTATTGTGTTTATTTCTTGTGAACTTGTTTTGCCTATCTTGTGATCGAAGGTTCTTAAGTCGATGTATTTATTGTATCTTGAACTATTTCCATTGTTGTTGTTGTACTTATTGTAGTGTTGCACGAGGTTTCTTCCGTGCGATTGTTGATATGGGTATTTGCACAAGGTTTCTGTCGTGGCGTGTTTACTATTGATATTGCATATGCGAAGTGATAAGGAGGGAAGTTAAATTGAGGGTTTGCGCATGTGGAGAGACAAGGTGGGAACATGTTTATGCACGTGTGGCGAAACAAGGCGGGCATATACTTTACTATTGCACACGTGGCAAGACAAGGTGGGCTATGTCAGGGATCGTTTGTGATACTTGTGTTGTCCTAGGGGCATTCTTTGTTGTTGATATTGTGTAATGGTACACTTACTGTGTGAGTTTATTCGTGTGGAAATTATGAGAAAACTATGTACGTGTTGCCCTTTTTCTTTCCTTATGCTTATTGGTCATTGAATCATGTTAGGACACCTGCACAAGCATACACGCAGTTAAGCACTATTATCGGATTAAGGGTTCCTTGTTGTTGTCGAGTATAGATACTCTTGTTGTACTTACCATATGTGTGGAAATGACCCCAATTGGCACGTGAGTCATCCATGCAGTTATTACTTGAGTGAGGGCACCAGATGCTAAGTGTTAGGGTTCGGATATTGGGACCCGTGAATGGTGATCTGTCCGAGGTTCGGAACCTCGTGTAGATGACTACGAACTTGATGCAGAGGTGGTCAAAGTTATTGAGTCATCACTTGTCCTTGTTGTATATTTACATTCCAGATTTAGTTGTGTTCTATTCACCCTTTTGTGTTATTTCATGTTATCCGCTGATACTTGTTATTTTCCCTCCTTACTGAATTTACTGTATTGTTAGCTATATTGCGTGGACTTTATGTGTATATCGTTCTTCTATTGTTCCTATATTTATACTTGTTTAGTTTATTAGACCAGTGGGTGTCTTGACTAGTCCTCGTCACTACTTCACCGAGGTTAGTCCTGATACTTACTGGGCACCGTTGTGGTGTGCTCATACTACACTTCTGCACATTTTTGTGCGAATTCCAGGTTTTGCGTAGCTGGCCAATCGATAATTAGCAGCGCGGTTGCTGTTGTGGAAACTCAAGGTAAAACCGCTACAGCATTCGCGGGTTTCGGAGTCACCATCTTATTTTTGTTCATACACTGTTGTGCTTATTTCTGAACAGTGATATTTAGGAGTTATAGTGTAAACTTCTGTAAAGCTTATGACTTGTAATTATAGGGTTTTGGGAAGATGTGTAATGTGTAGAGATATATTTCAAAAAGAACTTAAATGATTCTTATATTATGGTTGATATTTATTAATAACAGGCTTACCTAGTCCTTAAGACTAGGTGCCGTCACGATACCCAACGGAGGGGAAATTGGGTCGTGATACTTGAACAGGCGCGTGAACTCCATATAGTACTCACACACATTCATACTGCCCTGCTTCAGGCTTTCGAACTCAGCAGCATGGGAGGCCTTAGTCTCGGCAGGAAAGAAATGATCCATAAAGGCATAGGTGAACTCACTCCATCTCGCTGGAGGGTTTCCCTCCCTACGGGACTCCTCCCATATTTCAAACCAAGAATAGGCCACTCCTTTCGGGCGGTAGGAGTCCAACTCCACTCCCTCTGTCTCAGTAGCTCGCATAACTCGGAGAGTCTTGTGCATCTTATCAATGAAGTCCTAGGGGTCTTCCTCAGGATTAGTACCTGAGAACACAGGAGGACCAACTGGAGAAACCTATTCACCCTGGAATTAGTCGAATCCACTGGCTGACTGGAAAGGAGTGGGTGCAACATTTGATATCTGGGCCTGGGAGGCCACTATCTGAGCCAACATCTATATGGCTCCCCTAAGATCCCCATCAGAAACACTGGAATCGGAAGCTGGAGCTGGAGTTGGAGGTGGAACTGGAATATCAGTTGGAGGGGCCGTTGTACCCTCAGTAGGTGTAGGGACAGATGCAGTATGATCAGTTGTAGTAGAATCAGGCAGTGTAGTAACTGGGGGAATATCCTCACCTCTAGGGTGCTCACTCACATCATCAATTATAGGATCAACTGCCACTCTTAGGGTGACATTGTCTCTTTGGCTAGTTCTTTCCTTCTTCTAGGCGCTATATACTGAAAGTTAGAGCAAATCACGAGTTAAAGGAGGAACAATCTTACAATCCGCTTTATCGCATGAACGAGAGCATGAAAGAATGGTATTATTACTAAATGCCCATGTAGCCTCCTAATTATAGATGTGGTCGACAACACACCGATAAGAAGGACTCTACTAGAAACGTCCCCGAGACATCCTAGGACACTTTAAAACCTTAGGCTCTGATACCAAGTTTGTTACGCCCCAAACTCGGGGAGCGCGACCGGCGCTCAACTGAGTGAACCCGGTTAAACAAGCATGTAAGATACTTTCTACCCAAACTCATTTATGAAATAAGAGAATACATATTTTCGTTAATTGTACAATAAGGTGATCATGTACACAATACCGACTCTTTACCATTAGTTACTTCATTTTAAAGTCTTAATTACACACACATTTTTCATAGTCTGAAGTGGAACAAGTAATTTAAACACAACATAACATTGTTTGACTTCCCCAACACCAATATACAACCCACATTATGTACATGGAGCCTCTAATAGATACTAAAGAGTATTATGATAATGCCGGCAACAAGGCCTCGGCTATACCTCAAACACAATACACAAGGAACAAAAGACAGATGACCCCGAAATGAAGTGGGGCTCACCAAGTCAGCTGGGAAGAGGATGTAACGCTATCACTGATTAATGTCTCCTGCTGTGGAACCACCAGCATCCATTAAAGATGAAGTGGCCCCGGCAAAAGGGACGTTAGTACATGTCGAATAGTACTATTATGAAAACCAAAACATCTATTCAAGAACTTGGAAATACAACATGAATATGGTGAATCATGGTAAAAATCATAGGGCTTAGATAGACATAAAAGTCAAACATATTTGTTAAGAACTTACAGTAACATTTATAAATTTCCAGTCAGGGATTCACTACAACTACCTTAACAGAGAGCGGCTTTGCTGCCTCACCCCAATATATGCGCGTGGAGGTGCAATCACAATACCAGAAACTCTACACAAAGCAGCCCCTCTACCTCACCCCAATGTACGCGGTTGGAGGTGTATTCCACAATACGAAGAATCTACACAAAGCGACCTTGCCGCCTCACCCCAGTATATGTGAGTGTAGGTGTATTTCACAATACCAAAACTCTACACAAAGCGGCCTTGCCGCCTCACCCTAATGTATATGGGTGGAGGTGTAATTCCTATCACAGTCTCTACACAATTTAACATCATAGTTTTCATTTGAAACACGACTTGAAGTTAAAACATTTAAATATGCAATCCGTACTTTGAACACGTTCTCCTAATAGTAACGCAACCTAACAATAACATTTGGAACACGTATGGAACATATATCTATTGTCACAAAGCTTATTCGGAATAATCGATTCGTGGTGAACAACTTGAAACTTACCAGAATAATATAGGGTTCAATTTTAAGAGAAGGGTTTAGCCAATATACCTCGATTTGAGATTTCCTTAAATTACTACAGCGTTCCAAAAATCCTAGCAATACCAATCTATTTTGAGACATAGAAAAATTGAACACAAATTAGGAAGATATTCATGGTTTCAGCTCAATTGAGCATTTTATCAAACACTAGGTGTGCATCATGATTTCAAGGTTCTCCTACAAGATTTCCTTCATTCCACAACCCAATATTTACTTATTTGAGCTCAACAATCTTCTCATAAACCTTACTGGCACAAGCATGTATAATTAATATTCTTACACCTAAGAATCATACTCCCAATGACCCATCTTTTACCCCAAACTCGAAATTGAAGAATTGGGGGAAGATATTCGTACCTCTTTGAAGCCCTAGCAAGATCCTTGCGAAACCTTCAAGCCTTGAGCACGAATTGATGAACAAATGACTAGGTCTTCACTTTCTCTCTCTACGATACTATCATTTCTCTCTAAAACATCAGATTTTTGCTTCAAAAGAGTCCCTCTATCTCAATATATCGATATAGGGTCGGGTAATAAATTAGAAAATATGAAGCCCCAACACAGATATGTGGTAGCATATGCGATCACATAATATTTCTGCGGTTCGCAGATCGACCGCACAATTGGTGCTCTTAAACTGGGACAATCTAGTTGGGTCTGCGGTGGTTATATGGCCCGCAGACCTGTTCTGCAGCCGCAAAATGCACCACATAACTAGTCTACGGTCGCATAGTGCACCGCAGACCTTCCTTCAATCTTGCCCTGACTCTAATTTACTATGCGGCCATTAAGCGGTCCACAAAGTGATTCTGCGGCCGCAAGTGGGTAACAGAAATGTCTTTTTCTGTCGAAAGTTCTTCTTTACGCCCTTCCCAGCTATGCCTCGGACTTTGTAGGGTCCTTCCCATTTTGGACTTAACTTTCCTGCGCCTATTTCTTTCGTTGATTGAAAGACTTTTTTGAGGACGAAGTCCCCAATCTTGAAGTATCTGAGATGAGCTTTACGGTTGTAATAACGCCCTATGATTTATTTTTGAGCTGCCATCCGTATTAGTGCTGCTTCTCTGTGGTTCGAGCAGGTCCAGATTGGTCCTCAATTCGTCGTCATTTTCTTCCTCCGTGGCTATTGTAAACCTTATGCTTGGTTCGCCAATCTCCACAGGTATTAAGGCTTCTCAGCCATAGACAAGTGCGAACGGAGTTTCTCCCGTGGCTGTTTTTGAAGTTGTTCTATATGCCCATAGTACCGCTGGTAATTCATCAGGCCAGTTTCCTTTGGCTTTATCTAGCCGCTTCTTTAGATTGTTGATGATGACTTTATTCGTTGACTCATCTTGACCATTAGCCATGGGGTGGTATGGCGTTGAAGTGATCCATTTGATTTGCAAGCTTTCGAAGAATTCTGTGATTTGCGAGCCTATGAATTGTGGGCCATTATCACACACGATCTCCTTTGGTATCCCAAAGCGGCATATTATGTTTCACCATAAGAAGCTTTTAACTTCCTTTTCTCGCACCTGTTTGAACGCTTCTGCCTCTACCCATTTTGTAAAATAGTCGGTTAGCACGAGCAAAAACCATACCTGTCCTTTAGCTGTGGGGAGAGGTCCCACTATATCCATACCCCATTTCATGAAGGGACATGGGGATATTATTGGATGCAATAATTCTGTTGGTTGATGCATGTTATCGGAAAACCTTTGGCATCTGTTGCATTTGGATACGAAGTTCTCGACCTCTTCTTCCATCTTAGGCCAATAGTATCCAGCTCTGATTAGGGTTTTCACCAAGGATCTCGCCCCTGATTGATTTCCACAGTGTCCTTCGTGGACTTCTTTCATCACAAACTCCGTTTGGTTAGGTCCGAGGCATTTTGCTAGGGGCCCTCCGAACATCTTGTGATATAATGAGTTGCGAATGAGGCAGTACCGTGCAGCTTTACAGCGAAGTGCTTGAGCTGTTTTCTTGTCTTCAGGTACGGTGCCATTCTGCAAAGAAATTAGGATTTCGTTTCTCCAGTCCCAGGTTAAATTGTTGAAAGTTACCTCATTTCTGTCCTGGTCGATCGCTGAATGGAATAGATGAACGACAATTGCATTGTTTTTGTTTGTTACTTTTGTGACTGCTGTGAGGTTAGCTAATGCATCTACTTATGCATTTTCCTCTCTAGGTATTTGTATTACCTTCCAGTTTTGAATTGTCTCACGAGCTCTCGTGCCTTTTCCAAATATTGTTGCATCCGAGTCTCTCGAGCGATGTAAGTCCCCTGCATCTGATTTACTACCAGTTGGGAGTCGCTTTTGATTACGATTTGCTCGATTTCGTGCGAGTTCTAGTCCTGCAATAACAACTTCATACTCTGCTTCATTGTTAGTCATAGGATAACATTTTATAGCCTGTAGTGTCTTTTCACCCGTGGGTGATATTAAGACTATGCCTAATCCGACACCTTTTATATTGGAAGAACCATCGTTAAAAAGGGTCCATAGACCCGGATTAGCACCGTTGAAGAGTTGTAACTCTTTTTCCACTTCAGGGACAATGTTATTACTAAAGTCAACGACAAAATCAGTTAAGATCTGAGACTTGATTGCAGTCCTAGGCTGATATATTATTTCATGCTCGCTTAATTCTATGGCCCATTTGGCTAATATTCCTGATAGTTCTTGTTTATGCAGTATGTTTCTTAATGGATACGAGGTCACGACTGTGATTGGATGACATTGAAAGTATGGCCTTAATTTTCTAGATTCCATGATTAGAGCTAAGGCTAACTTTTCTGGATGTGGATATCTAGTTTCAACATCTAGTAATGTCTTTCTTACATAATAAATAGGAGATTTTTTACCTTTATTTTCCCTTACCAATACTGCACTTACAGCAATTTCCGAGATGGCAAGGTAGAAGTACAACCTCTCCCCCTCCTTTGGCTTTGACGGCAACAGAGGTTTTGATAGATAAGCCTTTAGGTCTTTGAGAGCCTATTGACATTCTTCAGTCCATTCGAACCGATTTTGCTTTTTGAGAACTGCAAAGAATTTAAAACTTTTCTCGGAAGATTTGGAAATAAATCTTCCTAAGGCTGCAATTCTCCATGTTAGAATTTGAACTTATTTTTTGCTTATAAGTACATCAGGTATTTCTTATAGCTTTAATTTGATCAAGATATACCTCTATTCCCATGTTTGATACAAGGAAACCCAAGAATTTACCTGATTCTACGCCAAAAGCGCATTTTTCTGGATTTAGCTTCATATTATACCTGCGTAAAATGTCAAAGGTAATAGATAGGTGCTGGAAATGGTCTTCCGCTCGTGTTGATTTTACCAGCATGTCATCGATGTAAACTTCCATCATTTTTCCCAGATGTTCCTGGAACATCTTGGTCACTAGCCTTTGATAGGTGGCTCCAGCGTTTTTTAAGCCAAAAGGCATGAATTTATAACAATAAGTCCCCTGTTTCTAATAAAGGAGGTTTTTTCCTCGTCTGAGGGATCCATTTTAATTTGATTATAACCAGAATACGCATCTAGAAAGCTTAACAATTCATGACCTGCGGTGGCATCAATCATTTGATCTATATGTGGTAATGGGAATGAATCTTTGGGGCATGCTTTATTTAAGTCAGTATAATCTACGCATACTCTCCATTTTCCATTCTTTTTAGGTACTACCATAGTGTTAGCTAGCCAGTTAGGGTACGTTACCTCTCATATCGAACCAATTTCCAAGAGTTTCTGTACCTCTTCGTCAATCACTTGGTTCTTGAATGGTCCTTGCTTTCTTTTCTTCTGCTTAACAGGTACGAAGGATGGATCTTCATTTAGTTTATGAGTCATCACTTCTAGTGGGATACCTGTCATATCTGAGTGGGACCACGCAAAGCAATCTACGTTAGCCTTTAAATAATCAATTAACTTACCTCTTCGACCGGGGCTCAGCCTCGTGCCTATATACACTTTCTGTTCAGGTTTTTGTTCAAACAATGGAACAGCTTCGAGCTCTTCCATAGTTGTTTTGATGTTATCTTCTTCCTCCGGTTCATGAATGACTTCCGGTCTGGAATCTACATCCGTGTGGTCCAATGCATCTTCCGTGGTGACTTGATTCATCTTCTCGTGAGTATCTTCTTTCATACCTGTTTCAGCAATAATACCTTTCGTACCTATTTGGTAGTAATTTCTTCCATGCCTGTTTGGGCGGTGTTACCTGCTTGGGATATTCCCTTATCTTTTGATTCTTCCACCTCTACTTTTTTGTTGTAGTGTACCACGGAATTAATATTTCTCGCGGTTTGCTGATCGCCTCTAATTTGCTGAATCCCCCATTCAGAGGGGAATTTAATTACCTGATGCAAGTTGGATGGTATTGCTTTCATGTCGTGGATCCATGGCCTTCCCATGATTACATTATAAGCCATGTCAGTATCGATGACTTGGAACCTAGTATTTTTGATTACTCCCTCATAATAAGTGCTAAGTTCAATTTCTCCTTTTGTTATAACCGTAGATTTATCAAACCCCGATATGGCTCGTGCCTTTGGTGATTACTTGATTCCCCAATAGCATTTCTTCCGCGACTCTTAGCAAAATGATATTGACTGAACTATCTGGATCAATAAACACTCTTTTTACGTTAGTGTCATGAGTAAGTAAGGATATTACCAGAGCATCGTTGTGAGGAAGCATTAATCTGCCGATATCTGCATCATCGAAGGTTATATCGTCTGCTTCCAGATTTTCACGAACCTGCATTCCGTGTGTAATTGTGAACTTCGTGGCCTCTTTGCAGACCACTCTGTTTACTTCTTCACCTCCGTGTATCACGTTGACGGTTCGTTTTGGACATGGAGGTTTTGGGGGCTCCTGTATGTTCTTCATGTATGTCTGTTTACCTTTTTCACTAAACAATTCTGTTAAATAGCCCTGTTTCAATAATTGTTCTACCTCACCTTGCAAAAATCTGCAATCTGCAGTTTTGAGTCCATGATCATTATGGAATTTACACCAGAGATCTGGTCTTCTCTTATTCGGGTTCGACCTCATCTCTTTGGGCCATCGAACCTTATCACCCATATTTCTTAATACTGAAATTAGTTCGGAGGTACTTACCTTGAAGGTGTGATCCCCAATTTGTGCATTACCTCTAGGTCGTTCATCTCGATCCGTTCTGGATCTAGATGAGGACGAGCCCGCATCTCTGCTTTGTGGTCTATAATCTGACTTGGTATTTTCGAACCTGGGACGAGTTTCACGTCCCGATGGTCTCAAGTAAGGGTCGTACCTGTAACTGCCCAACCGATCATTTTGAGCTCTAGCGCGGCGTTCAGCGGGTTGAAGTCTTGAGCAACTCCGTTTCAGGTATTATGACCCGTGAGCGAGATTGGAATTGAATTCCAGGAATTTTAGAATTGATTTGGAAAGAAAATTCTCATTTCAGAAGCCTTAAGTTGGAGAAATCAACTAAGATTGAAATTTTGAGTAAACGATCTCTGAATCAGGATTTGAAGGTTAGAGAAGGTTCTTATGATGATTTCGGACTTAAGTGTATGTCCGGATCAGGTTTTGGATAACCTGGGAGCGTTTCGGCGTATATTGTGGAAGTTAGCATTTTAAAAGGATTTCGTGAATTTGGGCTTGAAGTGCATATCATTGAAGTTGATGTCTCTTAGGGATTCCGAGTCTGGGAATAGCTCCGTATGGTGATTCTGGAATTGGAGCGTGATCGGAAGTGAATTTGGATGTCCGTAGGTCATTTTGGAGTCATTTGGCTAAAGATAGAAATTTGAAAGTTTTTGGGAAAGCCGACCGGAAGTGAAAGTTTTGATATCGAGGTCGGAATGTGATTCCGGAAGTTGGAGCAGGTCCGTAATGTTGAGTACGACTTGTGTGCAAAATTTGAGGTCAATCGGACGTGATTTGATAGGTTTCGGCATCGGATGTAGAAGTTTGAAATTCTAAGTTCTTAAAGAATTGGATTTGAGTGCGATGCGTGATTTCGGCGTTGTTTGATGTCATTTGAGGGCTCGAGCAAGTCCGTGTTATGTTTTGGGACAGGTTGTTATAATTGGACGGGATCCCGGGGGCCTCGGGTGGATTCCGGGTGGTTAACGAATCAAAAATTGAAGTTGGAAAAGGGCTGAAGGTGCTGTCATCTGGTGTAACCGCACCTGCGAGAATTTGACCGCAGGTGCGGCTTGGGCGCCGCAAGTGCGAGTGTGGGCTTGGCTTGGCTGGGGACCGCAGGTGCGATGGATATTCCGCACCTGCGAAGCCGCAGGTACGGTCAGTGGGGCGCAGGTGCGATTTGGGCTGAAGTTGAGGAAAACCGAAGGTGTGGGAGATTTGGTCGCACCTGCGGGATCGCAGGTGCGGAGGAAGGACTGCAGGTGCGAAAGATGCCTGGGCAGAATTTTTTAAAAATCGGGTTTGTGCCATTTCTCTCTCATTTTTCTTTTGGTTGAGACGATTTTGGAGAGCTTTTCAAGGGGGATTTCATCAGGGATCAGAGGTAAGTTGTTTCTACTTGTTTCTAAGGCTAAATACAAGATTATATGCATGGATTAGGCATGGAAATTGGTAGGAAATTGGAATTTTTGAAGAAAAACCTAGAAAATGTAAATTTGGATTGTAGCCACGAATTGAGCATGAATATTTGAGTAAATTATGTATTTGAGTTAGTAAGGCTATGGGTAGAATGTATCTTCGAGAAATTTCGGATTTCCGGGCATGTGGGCCGGAGGGCATTTTGGTCATTTCTCCGAGCGGGGTTGGGAAAGTATATAATCTGAATTTGTTGTTGGTATTAGGATGAATTTTTATTGTTTTGTCATTTATGTGGTAGTTTCGGAGCGTTGTGCGTCCGTTGGAGTCATCAGAAGGGCTTGGAAGTCGGTGTTGGAATGTCGGAGCGAGGTAAGTCTCATTTCTAACTTTGTGAGGGGGAATCGTCCCCCTAGGTGAATTAATTTAATACATGCTATTATCTTCGGGGGCTACAAGCACACGAGGTGACGGGAGTCCGTGCGTAGCTACTATTATGCCATGTACGGGTAGTCTAGAACCCACTAGCATGCTTTATGTGTGTATCTGTAACCCTACCTGTAATATTAAACTGCTGATATGACCGGAATGTAATTGAATGTTTAAAAGAAAACTAGAGTTCATAATGTTAACCTTCTAAAAAGAGAATTTTTCCGCTGTGAATATGTGTGTACCTGGACTGGGTTGTATCATGGAATATTACTAAACTGGACAAATGAGTTTCAAAAACAAAGATTTCAAAACCTATATTTCATGTTTCTTTTAATAAAGACTTTACCATTTTCCTGAGAAAAACGGTTTTCTTGATAAAATACAAATTTATTATGTTGATATATGTAACTTTGGCTGAGTCGCTTGAGTGATTCGCGAGCAGGAAGACCCTGTATTTGTGTATGTATTCTTATGAGCACCTAAGTCGCATGTATGATTCGCGAGCAGGCTAGCCGTATTATGTTAACTGTGTCGCATGATCGATTCGCGAGCGGGGCAGATAGATGCATCTATGGTTCGAGCCGGTCGACCCCTCGACAGTGCACAGTTTATTATTTTTGGTCCGCGCCGTTCGACCCTCGGCATTGCTTGCGCATGATATTGCTGCGTAGTTGCTATGATATTTGCCTGATTTCTGGCCTGAAATATTAAGTTGTCAATTGAAATGACAGGGATTTTAAAGTTATTAAAAAGACTTTTGGAAGAAGTTGTTCCTTCTGTGGATTTACTATTATTTGATTAAATCACCATGTTGATTAATTGTTAGTATGACGACGATATAAAGTATTAAATATGAACTAAATTGAAGGATATTTAAATCCTATTTTATAAACTGCCTATGATAAAACCATGCTTAGTGTCACTCGTAAATATTCTAAAATTGACCTTTAGTAAGTGTCTAATTTGACCTCTCGTCACTACCTCTCTGAGGTTAGGCGGGCGACTTACTGAGTACACGTTGTTTTTGTACTCATGCTACACTTGTTGTGCATTTTATTGCACAGGTACTTTCATAGCAATGTGGAGGATTCGGAGACTTAGGCGAGCTGCATCATGCAGAGGCGATCCGCAGCTGACAGAGTCTCCTTCAGACTGTATTTATTCATTTTTTTTAATTTCCTTGTCCAGTTGTATTTCGGACAGGCTTTGTAATGATTGTATAAATTCTTAGAAATTGCTCATGTACTTGTGACACCGGGTTCTGGGATATGTATTGGGATAATTGTTTAAGTGAAATCTTTAGATCACTGTTTTTAAATAACAGAATTTTATTTCTTGTCGTATTTTAATTTAGGAAAATTTATTTATTTGATTATGAAATGCAAGGAAAGGTAACGGTTTCGAAAAATGTTAAAACATGAATGTATTTCAACTAATTTAAGGATTTGGCTTGCCTGACAATGGTGTCCGGCGCCATCACGACCTTAGGGATTTTGGGTCGTGACAATACCTGTTTTTACCTGATCTTCTATCTGATTCTGAACGTCTGGATCTGGTATATTCTTCATCTTTCGAACGAGCAATGGTATCTTCTTCTATTCGAAGTTTAGTACTGTACCTGTTATAAACATCGTTCCACGTTGTAGCGGGGAATTCTCTCAAGCTTTCCTTGAGTCTCCTCGTGGCTTCTGAGCTTTTGTCGTTTAGATTACTTGCAAATGCCATGGCTGCCCAATTATCTGGCACCCTTGGTAGTTGCATTCTTTCTTGTTGAAACCTGTCTACAAATTCACGAAGTAGTTCAGTGTCTCCTTGTTTTATTTTAAAGCTCCATCCTTTTCTCGACTTTTTGCGCACCGGAGTGTGCCTTTATGAAAGAATCTGCAAGCTCAACGAAAGAATCAATAGAGTTTTCAAGGAGAAGAGTATACCAGGTTAGCTCCCCTTTGGTAAGTGTTTCTCCAAACTTTTTAACTAGGACCGACTCAATTTTTTGTTTTGTTAAGTCGTTGCCCTTCACTCCGGTGGTTAAAGCAGTCACATGGTCGCGTGGGTCGGTTGTCCCGTCATACTTAGGAACGACAAGCATTTTAAACTTCTTTGGGATAGGTACGGGTGCTGCGCTTGGTTTCCAAGGTTGTTGAGAATATCGATCAACGTCAATACCTTTGATAAAAAGTGGTACTCCAGGAATTTGTTCGATTTGACCGTTTTGTTCCTTCACCTGTTTCTGCAAAGTTAGTAATAAAGTCTGTAATTCAGAGTTACTAGACATACCTGGTCTCGCTTCGAGATATTCATTAGGAGTATCTCCTCTTCCTGAGTTTTCCAACCCAGACTGGGGATTTTCCACGGTGATGGTATTATTGGGGGGTGGTGCAGGTGACGCTGCTGGTAATCCCCTCGCAAATTCTTGCAAATCCTGGCTCACATACTCTGCAATCATTTGCTTTACCCGATCTTGTTCTACCATTTGATCACTATTATCGTTGTTGTTATTGGATGTTTCTGGGGATTGTTCCCTTCAACCACGTGGGGTTCCTGAAGGTGATGGAACTGGGGTTCCATTCCTTTGTTGGGTGTTGTCATTGGAGTTCGACATAGTCATAGTTCAGAGGATATCGCTTGAAAAGCAAATAAAGATTATCAGATTCCCGGTAACGGAACCAATTTGTTTAACCAAAGAATTAGATCCTTTGACCAAAGCTATTTTTAGGATGAACATGGGTTTTTGATAACCAAGGCAAGACTGATTATTGTAAGTAACTAAAATAAAGAAAAATCAATGAGATGCACGAAAAGTAAAGTGTATTGCAATAGTAGTTCGGATCTCCTTTACAAGTTATATTTTACTCCCTTATATAGGGAATTTCCTAATATAACGTCTGCCTTTTTCAGTGATTGAGGATTAATGACTAATTATGACATTAATGTAACGTTACAATGAGTAACCGTAACTGTTGCGTGAATGTTGTTTAACGTGTGGATCACTAATTTGAAGATCTCTGAATCTGTCCTTTATTCCGCCCAGATACATTTTGACAGTGTCTCTTCATCTTCTCAATCAGGTTGAGACTTCCGTAGCTAATTAACCTGTGGGTGTGATTTGCCATGCCTCTTTGCCTCATACCTCTTCATAGAGTCCCGTCCAGCTGTCGCGTCTTCATTGCTCCACGTAGACTGCTGAGTCATCAAGATTTATTACACGTGTGAAACTCTTTTTTTACCAATACAACTATAATACTGGGATAACTAATCTCGGATTAGTTATACCATCCCAACCCAACATATAATAAACTTATCCTAAATTTAATCACGGAATTAATTATCTCTTATCCTTCTGTACCAAATGAGCCCTAAGGAGTTAGTCAATTATAAGGGCTATCCGCTATCTACCACTAAAAAAAGTTCTCAAGTTTAAAAGGAGATAAGAGTAGAATCCTCTCAGCATAGAGGCAATTTTTTTTTTTGGCTCACTAGCTAATGCGTATGATTAAGGATCAAACATCCTTTTCACTTCCCATATTTTATTTCATGTTGTCTCTTCCTAATTGATTTTGTACTACTAGTATACTTCATGTCTGTCGTACTTTTTAGTTTTCTTTTATACCAGCGAAGAACTGAGAACCAACCAAAGTATCAAATCCTTTTATGTTATAAGTGCTAAACCTAAGGAGGAAACAAAATGACGATGAGGAAATGGACACGTAAAGATTCGGAGAGTCTCCGATAAGGAATATTGAGAACTTTCTATTCTTAATCAAAAGTTTCGGGTTCGATCGTTTGAGCCTTAAAACTAAAAAAATTCTGACAAAGAGTGCTTTCCACGAACAGGCCTTACGTGACAGAAATCTAAATTAATTGACGCGATAGATATCGGATACCAAATGACTTAAAAAGAATCGGAATGTCCTAATTCAATATTATTGTCGTAAGTATGTAATTGTTGAGAAACTTTTGCACCCTTAACATATGTTCTCTTTTATGATTTGCATTCTGTCCTATTCTTTTTTTATTGATTTGCACCCAAACCTCTTATTTTTCTTGCAAAACAATAAAATCACTTTTAAAAAAATTATACAATGGCAAAAAAATGAAATACAACTAACAAAACAAAAAGGGCTTAAAGATAATATTTTGAACCATATTTGTGCCTCTTGTCGATTTGATCCCTTTTCAAGCAGAATAGCAGTTTTTAAAGGAAATTGGCATCATCCATTGTGCTCCAAAATATGCTCGAAACCGTAACTCTATAGGATAATTAGTCCAACAGTAGAGAAAGAATGGGTTGCTGCATAAAAAAAGAAAATAGTCAAAATGGCAGCAAATAGTGGTGCAAGCTTTAGATCATAATAAGTGTAACGACTCGATCGGTCGTTTTGCTTTCTAGAATTCCGTACTCCTAAATAAGACTTTTCGTACTTGCTTTTACTGGTTTATGACTTGCGGGGATGGTTGATTCGTGATTTGGAAGAGTTTGGGTTGGAATTGGAACCGGAGGCGGATCCAGGACTTAGATTCTGTGGGTTCAACTTTTAAGGTTTTTAGCATTGAACCATTGTATTTTTCAAAGTTATGGGTTCAGACCTACCATTTATTGCAATTTTAATGAATTTTTATATATAAATTTATGCTCAACGACGAAAGTACTGGGTTCAGATGAACCCGGGGGGTATGCTCTACAACCGCCTCTGATTGGAACACTTAGTTCCTTAAGGTTGGCCTTACAGGCCAAGTTTGACTTCGGTCAATATTTTTAGTAAACGACCTCGGAATCGGGCTTTGAAGGTTCCAATAGGTTCGTATGATGATTTCGTACTGGGGCGTATGTTCGGAACGGGTTTTGGATGACCCGGGGGTGTTTCGGCGCCAAATAGTGAAATATGATTCTTGAAGTTCAAAAATTGAGGTTTGGAATGTGTTTAAGCGATATCGAGTTCCGAACGGAATTCCGAGACTGGGAATAATTCTGTAGTGTCATTTATGACTTGCTCGCGAAATTTGGTATCGTTTCGAGTAGTATGAGTACGTCTGGCATGTTGGAAGTGAATTTAAGAACTTAAAGTTTAAAAGTTGAATTTAGTTGGTTTGGGGTATGATTCTTAGATTTAATGTTGTTTCGGGCGTTCCGAAGGTTCGAGCAAGTCTGATTATGATTTAGAATTTGTTGGTATGTTTGGGCGGGGCCTCGTGGGGCTCGGATGCCATTCGGACGTCGCGTGAGGCAAGTTCAAGCTCTAAAAGAGCTGCTGCTACACCAGATCTGGTGCGACCGCACCTGCGATTGGCCAGACGCAGATGCGGTTGAAGCCTCGCAGATGCGTCCATCGAGAGGGTGCTCAGGATCCGCAGATGCGGTCCTTTCTTCACAGAAGCGAAGCTGCAGGTGCGGGCCCCCGTCCGCAGGTGCGATCCCTGCAAGCCCCTCCCTTTCCGCAGATGCGGACCTTGTTCCGCAAAAGCGAGACCACAGGCGCGGTCCACTCGCCGCAGGTGCGAAAGCACTGGAAGCAGTGAGGTCATTTTAGAGTCGAGACTTAGGCATATTTGAGGGAATTTATTACAACCTTGGGCAATTTAGGAGCTCCCAAAGCAGAGATTTCGACTTAGCACCTTGAGGTACTGTATTTCCTAACTTAATGTGAGTTTATTACTTAGTTTTTTGGGTAGACTAACACACAAAGATTAGTAAAAATTATGGGTTTAGAGTAAAACCTAGGATATTGATAAAAATAGGATTTAACCACGAATTCTTTTATAGAATCTAGTAAAAATCATATATTATTGATCTTTAGGTTATGGGTAACAACTTCCCTTACAATTTTTCGGAATCCAAGCATGTGGGCTCGGGGGTGAATTTTACGAATCTTGCAAACTAGGTTGGGTAACCATTTAAATAGGGAAATTTTGAATCTTTGAGCATAGATTGATTAGTTTATGTGATGTTTGGTTAGTTTCGAGTTGGGCGGCGATGAATTCGGAGGTTCGGGCGCGTTCTTGAGTTGGAAGTAGGATCAAAGCGACGTAAATCTCCTTTCTAACCTTGTAAGAGTGACTTGTCCCCATAGCTGAATTGATCAATTATGTGCTACTATTTGAGGGGGCCTATGTACGCGCGAGGTGACGAGAGTCCGTGCGTAGCTACTATTATGTTTATGTCCGGGTAGTCTAGGACCCAAAAGCATGCTTTACTTGCCGTACTTGTAATTTTACTGATAAATTTAAAATGCTTAAATCATATAGAACTTGGCAAATGAGCTTCTAAAAGGATTAAACACCATCTTGTTGACCATTAAAAGAGAAATTTGTCATTTCCTGGGGTAATTATTTTCCTGTTAAATTCTGGATTGACTGCTTGAATGTGTGTACCTATGACTTCTTGCGTCACATGTATGATTCGCGAGCGGTGTAACTCTATTATTTATATTTGACCACGTCGCACGTATGATTCGCGAGCGGGATAATAGATGCATCTATGGTTCGCGTCGTTCGACCCTTCGGTAGTGCACATTTGTTATTTTTGTTGGATCGGGCCGTACGCCCTCGACATGTTATGCGCATGTTATTTGCTTGGTATATTTTTCTGTGACCGTTAAACCGTTAAGATGCCCTGGAAAATAAATTAGTAACATGTTTGATAGGAATTGACACATAAATATACTTGTGGAGAGACTTGTCATTTCTTATCTTTATTGTTATTCATCTTTGATATTCATTCTTAGCCTTATATTTAAATAAATTGTTTGGCCCTAGTAAGTGTCAAATTGACCTCTCGTTACTACTTCTTCGAGATTAGACTAGATACTTACCGGGTACATAGTGCTTATGTACCCATGCTACGCTTCTGTACTTAAACGTACAGGTTCTGAGGCAGGTGCATCTGGTTATCAGTCCGGAGCACGTTCTTGACTTCACGAGATCAGAGATTCCACGGTGAGCTGCTTCTCTTGATGTTGTTCAGCAGCACGTTGGAGTCTTTCCCTTTTGTTATTATGTCTATATCCTCCTACTAGATGCCTATATACTTGTGACACCAGTTCTTGGCACACACATTGGTAGACTATGCTTTTGGAAATGTAACTATTTAAATTTAACTTCCTGATCATTGCAATTAAATTTTCCTTTGATAATTGTTATTTTCTCATGCTTGTGACGAAAAAACTCAAGTATTGTTAATAAAGTTTTATAAAATTAAATGGAACTCACTAGACTAATTGTGTTGGATTGCCTAACATCGACGTTAGGCGCCATCGTGACCTAGATTAGGATTTGGGTCGTGACAACATGGTATCAGAGCACTGGGTTCACGTAGGTCTCTCAAGTAATGGGCAAACCTAATAGAGTCTTGCAGATCGGTACGGAGACGTCTATATTTATCTTCAGGAAGCTTTGGGGTGTTAGGAAGTTTCTCTTTATTCATCTTCTATCGTGCAGTTGATGGTATACTAAATTTCATTCTCCTATTGTCTCTTAGATGGTGAGGACGCGTACGGTTGACGTTCCGGACCCAGGAGGAGCTGCTACCCCTATTGCTAGAGGCCGAGGCAGAGGCTAGGGGAGGGAATCGGCCCGAGGTAGGGGACGAGGGCGTCCTAGAGCTGCCGCAGTTTCACCACCAGTGGATCCAGCAGAGGACCCTATCGTTGAGAAGCAGGCGAGGTGCCAGTAGTAGATCCTGCCCTGGTGGATTTTATGACAGCGCCGGGCTTTCGGGAGGTCATGGGCCGAATGATGCGGTTCATGGACACTATCACCCAGGTTGGTTTATTTCCAACGGACCCGGCCACATCTCAGGCGGGAGGGGGAGCACAGACCCCTACTGCCTAGGCCCCAAGACATGCATCTGCGGTTTATCAGATTCCGGGTACCCTACCCATGGGCGGAGCCTAGCCAATTGCATCATAGAACCTGAGCCTCGACAAGTTTAGGACGGTGATCCGTAAAAGTTATTAGACAGATGGACTAGACTTCACCATCCTGTCTTCGGGGGCGAGTGTCATGAGGATTCTAAGGATTTTATTGATAGGTGCAGGTACAGACTGCACAACATGAGGATACTGGAGTCTCATGGGGTTGACTTCACCACTTTCCAGCTAGAGGGCAAGGCCCGTAGATGGTGGCAGTCTTATATTCTTGGCAGGCTAGCGGATTCTCCTCCCATCACCTGGGAGCATTTCACTAAGTTATTCCTGGACAAGTATATCCCGCCCTCTAAGAGGGAAGAGCTGCGGTACCAGTTTGAACAGCTTGCGCAGGGTCAGATGTCAGTGACCGACTACGAGGCGAGGTTTTCTGAGTTGTCTCGTCATGCACTCATGATACTTCCTACCGACGCATAAAGAGTGTTGATATTTGTAGAAGGGTTGCACTCTTGTATTAGGGCCAACGTGGACCGAGAGGTGGAGATGGGGGCTCCCTATCAGCTAGTAGTAGAGACCGCTCGCAGGATTGAGGGTTATCGCCTGAGGAGTAGGGAGCAGGGGCAGCAAGATAAGATAGCTCGATTTTCTGGAGATTTTAGAGGTGCTCCGGTTAGGGGCAGAGGTCAGTGTGGGAGGGGCGATCCTACCAGGCCCCCATATTCATCACCACCACTACCTCCTCGAGGTGCTCCAATGAGGCCTTATTTTAGTGCGATGCCGGAGAGTTCTTATCGCCCACAAGCTATTCAAGGTTCCTCTGAGGGATATTCTGGTTATCAGGGTTCTTCCAGCGCCCATTTCAGTGCCATGCCAGAGAGTTCATATTGTCCCCTAGCCATTTAGGGTTCCTCCGGTGGTTATTCCATCCACCAGGGCCAGTCTTCAGGGCAGCAGTCTATTGTGCCGAGAGGTTTTTATGAGTGTGGAGATCCAGGTCACATAAATAAGACTTGTCCCAGACTTCAGGGCAAGGCAGTGCAATAGGGTCATCAGCCTATGATTTCAGCACCAGCAGTCCAGCCACCCAGAGGTGGAGGACAGGTGGGTAAGGGTCGTCCTAGAGGTAGAGGCCATACATGGGGATCTCATCCAACTTCCGTTTAGTCAGGTGGAGGCCAGCCAGCCGGCGCTCCAGCCAGATTCTTTGCTTTTCTGGCCAGACCAGATGCATTGGCCTCAGATGCAGTTATCATAGGTATTATTTCCAGCTGCGGTAGGTAGGCTTCAGTATTATTTGATCCAGGGTCTACCTATTCATATGTATCATCTCTGTTTGCTCATTTCCTGGATTTTCCTCGTGAGTCTTTGGGAACTCCTGTTTATGTGTCCACTCTTGTGGGCGACTCTGTGGTTGTGGACCGGATCTATCGGTCCTGTGTAGTCACATTTTGTGGGTTCGATACCAGAGCGGACCTCTTGTTACTTGATATGACTGATTTTGAGGTCATCCTGGGCATGGATTGGTTATCTCCTTATCATGCCATTCTAGATTGCCATGCCAAGACTGTTACTTTAGCCATGCCTGAGTTTCCGAGATTGGAGTGGAGAGATTCCTCAGGTAATGCAGCTAGTCGGGTTGTTTCTTTTCTGAAGGCTCGACGTATGGTCGAGAAGGGTTGTTTGGCTTATCTTGCTTATGTGCGGGATACCACCACAGAGTTTCCGAAGATTGATTCAGTACCAGTGGTTCGGGAGTTTGTCGATGTGTTTCCTTCAGACCTTCCAGGCATGCCACAAGATCGTGATATTGATTTTTTCATTGACTTATCTCCAGGCACCCAGCCTATATCTATTTCACCATACCATATGGCTCCGAAGGAATTGAAGGAACAACTTGAGAAGTTGATAGCTAAGGGGTTTATCAGACCAAGTGTATCGCCTTGGGGTGCTCCAGTGTTATTTGTGAAAAAGAAGGATGGGACTATGCGGATGTGTATTGACTACCTCCAATT
This sequence comes from Nicotiana paniculata, assembly GCA_005239505.1. NCBI lineage: Eukaryota > Viridiplantae > Streptophyta > Magnoliopsida > Solanales > Solanaceae > Nicotiana > Nicotiana paniculata. Next base: position 9,297 of record ML326464.1, on the reverse strand, counting down.
GAAAAAAGTTACCATAAAAAACAAGTACCCCTTGACGCGCATCGATGATTTGTTTGACTAGTTGCAGGGTGCTAGGGTGTTTTCTAAGATCGACCTGAGATCGGGGTATCATCAGTTGAGGATTCGGGACTCAGATGTTTTGAAGACTGCCTTCCGTACTAGATATGGTCATTATGAGTTCCTGGTGATGTCCTTTGGCTTGACTAATGCCCCAGCAGCGCTTATGGATTTGATGAACAGGGTGTCTAGGTCTTATATTGATTCCTTTGTCATTGTCTTCATTGATGACATCTTGACCTACTCACGTAACCTGGGGGAGCACGAGCAGCATTTGAGAGTAGTGCTCCAGACCTTGCGGGAACAAAAGTTGTATGCTAAGTTCTCCAAGTGTGAGTTTTGGTTGGAGTCTGTAGCATTCTTTGGGCATGTGGTATCCGGGGAGGGTATCAAGGTGGATCCCAAAAAGATTAAGGCAGTTCAGAGTTGGCCACGTCCCACTTCAGCGGCCGATATTAAGAGTTTCTTGGGATTGTCAGGTTATTATCGTCGGTTTGTGGAGGGATTTTCATCCATTGAAGCCCATCTGACCAGATTGACCTAAAAGGTTGCCCCGTTCTGATGGTCCGACGGGTGTGAGGCGAGCTTTCAGAAGCTCAAGACATCTTTGACCACAACATCAGTTCTAGTGTTGCCTTCCGGTTCAGGGATGTATACAGTTTATTGCGACGCTTCACGCGTTGGCTTAGGATGTGTATTGATGCAGGAGGGGCGAGTTATTGCATATGCTTCACGTCAGTTGAATATTCATGAGAAGAACTACCCCGTGCATGATTTGGAGTTGGCAACGATTGTTCAAGCTCTTAAGATTTGGAGGCATTACTTGTATGGAGTGTCTTGTGAGGTTTATACAGACCACCGCAGTTTGCAATACCTGTTCAAGCATAGAGATCTTAATTTGAGGCAGCGTAGATGGCTTGAGTTGCTAAAAGACTATGACATCACTATTCTTTATCATCCGGGCAAGGTGAATGTGGTTGCAGATGCCTTAAGCAGGAAGGCAGAGAGTATGGGTACATTGGCATTCATTTCAGCAGAGGAGAGGCCACTAGCTTTGGACATTCAGTCCTTGGCTAACAGGCTTGTGAGGCTGGACATTTCAGATCCCAACCGAGTTTTTGCGTGTGTTGTTGCTCAGTCTTCATTATTGGGATAGATCAAGGCTCGGCAGTTCGATGATCCGCACTTGGCAGTTCTCAGAGAGATGGTCCTACAGGGTGGTGCCAAGGAGGTTTCTATTGGCGAGGATGGTGTTCTGCGACTTCAAGGTCGCCTATGTGTTCCTAATGTTGATGGCCTGAGGGAGAGGATTCTAGAGGAGGCACACAGTTCACGATATTCTATTCATCCAGGTGCTATGAAGATGTATCGTGACCTGAGGCAGCACTACTGGTGGCGGCGGATGAAGAAAGACATAGTGGAGTATGCGGCTAGATGTCTAAATTATCAACAGGTTAAGTATGAGCACCAGAGGCCAGGAGGCCTACTCCAACAGAAGCCTATACCTGAGTGGAAGTGGGAGCGCATCACTATGGACTTTGTAGTTGGGTTGTCGCGGACCTTGCGGAAGTTCGATGTGGTTTGGCTTATTGTAGACAGGTTGACCAAGTCGGCACACTTCATTCCAGTGGCCACTACTTATACTTCAGAGAGGTTGGCCCAGATCTACATTCAGGAGATAGTGAGGTTGCACGGTGTGCCCGTGTCCATCATATCAGATAGAGGTCATCAATTCACCTCGTATTTCTGGAGTGCCGTACAGAGTGAGCTGGGCACCCGTGTAGAGCTCAGCACAGTATTTCATCCTCAGACCGACGGGCAGTCCGAGTGGACAATTCAGATATTGGAGGACATGCTCAGGGCATGTGTGATTGACTCTGGAGGGCAGTGGGACCAATTCTTGCCCTTGGCCGAGTTTTCTTACAACAACAGCTATCAGTTCAGCATTGAGATGGCTCCATTTGAGGCTTTATATGGACGGCGGTGTCGTTCCCCCGTCGGGTGGTTTGAGCCTGGTGAGGCTAAGTTATATGGTACCGATTTGGTAAAGGATGCCTTAGAAAAGGTAAAGTTTATTCAAGAGAGGCTTCGCACGGCACAGTCCAGACAGAAGAGTTACGCGGATTAGAAGGCGCGTGATGTATCATTCATGGTCGGCGAGAAGATTCTCTCGAAAGTCTCGCCGATGAAGGGTATTATGAGGTTCGGGAAGAAGGGCAAGTTGAGCCCAAGGTTTATAGGCCCGTTTGAGGTGTTGAGGCGAGTTGGGGAGGTTGCTTATGAGCTTCCTCTACCTCCCAGCTTATCAGGTGTTCATCCAGTTTTTCACGTATCTATGCTCCGGAGGTACCACGCCGATTTCATGTATTAGACTTCAGTACTATTCAGCGAGACGAGAGGTTTGGCTATAGGAGGAACCAGTTTCCATTATTGATAGGCAGGATCGCCAGTTGAGTTCTAAGAGGGTTTCCGCTGTGAAGGTCCAGTGGAGGGGCCAACCAGTCGAGGAGGCGACTTGGGAGTCCAAGCAGGACATGCGGATCAGATATCCACACTTATTCAACACTCTAGATATGATTCTAGGCCCGTTCGAGGATGAATGTTTCTTCAAGAGGTGGAGAATGTAACGACACGACCAGTCGTTTTGCTTTCTAGAACCCCGTGCTCCTAAGTAAGATTTTCCATACTTGCTTTTACTGGTTTATGACTTACGGGGATGGTTGGTTCAGGATTTGGAAGAGTTTGGGTTGGAATTGGAACACTTAGTTCCTTAAGGTTGGCCTTAGAGGCCAAGTTTGACTTCGGTCAACATTTTTAGTAAACGACCTCGGAATCAGGATTTGAAGGTTCCAATAGGTTCGTATGATGATTTAGGACTTGGGCGTACGTTCGGAGCGGGTTTTGGATGACCCGGGAGCATTTCGGCACCAAATAGTGAAATATGATTCTTGAAGTTCAAAAATTGAGGTTTGGAACATGTTTTAGTGATATCGAGGTCCGAACGGAATTTCAAGACCAGGAATAGTTTCGTAGTGTCATTTATGACTTGCTCGTAAAATTTAGTGTCGTTCCGAGTAGTATAAGTACGTTTCGGCGTGTTGGAAGTGAATTTAAGAACTTAAAGTTTAAAAGTTGAATTTAGTTGGTTTTGGTGTATGATTCTTAGATTTAATGTTTTTTTGGGTGTTCCGAAGTTTCTAGCAAGTCCGTTTTATGATTTAGAACTTGTTGGTATGTTTGGACGAGGCCTCGGGGGACCCGGATGCCATTCGGACGTTGCACGAGGCAAGTTCAAGCCCTAAAAGAGCTGCTGGTGCGACCACACCTGCAATTGGTTGCGATTGGCCAGCCGCAGGTGTGAGACCGCAGATGCGGTTGAAGCCTCATAGATGCGGCCATCCAGAGGGTGCCCAGGATCCGCATATGCAGTCCTTTCTTCGCAGAAGCGGAGCCTCACGTGCGGGCCCCCTTCCGCAAGTGCGATCCCTGCCAGCCCCTCCCTTACCGCAGATGCGAACCTTGTTCCGCAGAAGCGAGACCGCAGGTGCGGTGCACTCGCCTCAGGTGCGAAAGCACTGGAGGCAGTGAGGTCATTTTAAAGTCGAGAGTTAGGCATATTTGAGGGCATTTATTACAATCTTGGGCGACTTAGGAGCTCCCAAAGTAGAGATTTCGACTTAGCACCTTGAGGTAATGTATTTTCTACTTAATGTAAGTTTATTACTTAGTTTTTTGGGTATATTAACACACAAAGATTAGTGAAAATTATGGGTTTAGAGTAAAACCTAGGGTTTTGATAAAAATAGGATTTAACCACGAAATTTGTTATGGTATCTAGTAAAATCATATATTATTGATCCTTAGGTTATGGGTGACAACTTCCCTTAAAATTTTCCGGAATTCGAGCATGTGGGCCCAGGGGTGAATTTTAGAAATCTTGCAAACTAGGTTGGTAACTATTTAAATAAGAAAATTGTGAATCTTTGAGCATAGATTGATTAGTTTATGTGATGTTTGGTTAGTTTCGAGTTGCGGGGCGACGAATTCGGAGGTTCGGACGCGTTCTTGAGTTGGAAGTAGGCTCGAAGCGAGGTAAGTCTCCTTTCTAACCCTGTAAGAGGGACTTGTCCCCATAGGTGATTTGATCAATTATGTGCTACTATCTGAGGGGGGATACGTACGCGCGAGGTGACGAGAGTCCGTGCGTAGCTGCTATTATGCTTATGCCCGGGTAGTCTAGGACCGAAAAGCATGCTTTACTTGCCGTACTTGTAATTTTACTGATAAATTTAAAATGCTTAAATCATATCGAACTTGGCAAATGAGCTTCTAAAAGGATTAAACACCATCTTCTTTCCCATTAAAAGAGAAATTTGTCATTTCCTGGGGTAATTATTTCCTGTTAAATTCTGGATTGACTGCTTGTATGTGTGTACCTATGAGTTCCTGCGTCGCATGTATTCGCGAGAGGGGGAACTCTATTATTTATATTTGACCGCGTCGCACGTATGATTCGCGAGCGGGGTAATAGATGCATCTATGGTTCGCGTCGTTCGACCCTTTGACAGTGCACATTTATTATTTTTGTTGGATCGGGCCGTACGCCCTCGGCATGTTATGCGCATGTTATTTGCTTGGTATATTTTTCTGTGACTGTTAAACCTTTAAGATGCCCTGAAGAATAAATTAGTAACCTGTTTGATAAGAATTGACACATAAATGTACTTGTGGAAAGACTTGTCATTTCTTATCTTTATTGTTATTCATCTTTGATATTCATGCTTAGCCTTATATTTAAATAAATTGTTTGGCCCTAGTAAGTGTCAAGTCGACCTCTCGTCACTACTTCTTTGATATTAGACTGGATACTTACTGGGTACATAGTATTTATATACTCATGCTACGCTTCTGTACTTAAACATACAAATTCTGAGGCAGGTGCATCTGGTTATCAGTCCGGAGCACGTTCTTGACTTCATGAGATCAGAGATTCCACGGTGAGCTGCTTCTCTTGATGTCGTTCAGCAGCACATTGAAGTCTTTACCTTTTGTTATTATGTCTATATCCTCTCAGACAGTAGGATAGACATATTCTTTTGATTCCTTCTACTAGATGCTTGTATACTTGTGACACCAGTTCCTGACATACATATTGGTAGACTATGCTCTTGGAAATGTAACTATTTAAATTTAACTTCTTGATCATTGCAATTAAATTTGCCTTTGATATTTGTTATTTTCTCATGCTTGTGACGAAAAAACTCAAGTATTGTTAATAAAATTTTATAAAATTAAATGGAACTCACTAGACTAATTGTGTTGGCTTGCCTAACATCGGCGTTGAGCGTCATCGCGACCTAGATTAAGATTTGGGTCGTGAAAACAAGGCCCTGAATTGGGCTCATTTTCAATGATGCTTAGCACTAGGTGCTTAAGCTGTCTTCGTTATGATGCAAGCAACTGAATAGGGGCCAACACTAGAATATGTCATTTTACAAAAACATTACATCAACTATGAATCAATCACAACATATGTCTAATTCAACGGGATTATTAGCAGCATTTTCTAACAAAGCCATTGAATCAGACGAGTACGTTATAGAACTTTCCATGTGATGAAACAATGGAGCAGTTGGTTGAGATTGAAGAGGCTGAGGAGGTAGTGCTAGAGCTTCAACTTCACCTTCAAGCATTTCTACTACTTCACTCATTGAAGGGCGTTGTACCGGATTTGATTGTATGCACCATAACGCAACTATAGTCATCTTTCTGCGCATCTTCTTTTCACCTTCATTTGCTTCTTCATCCACCACTATCTCCTTCCCCTTGTTGAACTTATAATAAATCCAAGATGGAAAATATTGGCTGGAGTTTTCTTCATTTTCAACTACATTTCCCATCAAGTCCAACATTTCCATTAGTAGCATCCCAACGCTATAAACATCTGCTTTATAAGAGATTGCTCCAATGCTTCTGCTAATCAACTCTGGAGCTACATATCCACGAGCAGCTGTAAGTGTCACAATGCTTTTATCTGTTGGATATTGCTTAGCAAGTCCAAAGTCAGAAATCTTTGGGATGAAATTCTCATCCAAAAGAATGTTGTGAGGCTTTACGTCAAAGTGCAAAATTCGTATCTCACAGCCTCGATGCAAATACTCAATTCCTCGAGCCACTCCAACAACAATTTCATACTTCCTCTGCCAACTTAACAACACAGGACTTCCTTGTTGACTGGTGATGTACTTATCAAGTGATCCATTGGGCATGAAATCGTATGCAAGAGCGCACTCTGTTGTGTCAACACAAAACCCCACGAGGCCAACTACATTGACATGATGAATCCTTCCAATGGTAGCTACTTCATTCATGAAATCTTGACCACCACCAGCTTTAGGCTTACTCAACATTTTCACTGCTACATCCCTGCCACTGCGAAGCTTTCCTTTATATACTTTGCCATAACCTCCCTCGCCTATTTTCTCTTTGAACCCTCTGGTCATTCTCTTTATGTGGGAGTAATTGTATCTGATTGGAATAAAATTGTTTTGTGTCTGCAGAAAGCCTTCAATCATGTCATACATGGACAAATGCCTCCTTTTGAATTTGATCATCAGAAATACAATTATGATTGGTAGGCCGATCACAAATCTTGCTTCCAAATACCCTGCAGGGTTGTGAAGTCATACAAATGTAACTTCTACTTAAGCCAACAATAGGCTCTGCTACTCTTTTAGTATACCCATATGAGTCAAAGATACTACTACTATAGTATTGGTGGAATGTAAGATGAGGAGGCATATATGTAAAGATGGATCTAGCAGGTGGATTGTGTTGTTACCATAATTGATGGCTTGCACATACAGCTTCTTGGAAAATAACAATATGAAGGTTTTGTTACCTTCACAACCTAATTCCATACCATTTTGTTGATCGGTGTTTAAGCGAAAAGGGAAGCTTATATTATGGATATGGCCACAGGCAGAAGGGACACAATAGTGTTTGCTCTTCCTAGCATTGCATTTGCATGTTTGCAGAAAGATGATGAATATTATTGCAAAAACATGATTAATGCTTCCCCTAAACATTTTGTCTATTGTGCTTCTTTTCTTTTCCTATTTCCATACCATTTTCAACACAAATTTGAGGCCCCTCTAAAGTGAAACTACTGATAAAGCGGGTGTTTTATTTATAGTAAGTATTGTATTGTGAACCGAGACTTCAAGTGTGTGGGGACTTATTCTTTAACAATTAATATTACTCCTCCTCTCCTAACTAATACTATTAATCCCTCCGTTGAAGTAGTTTGACTCGACATGTGGTTTAAGAAAAAAGAAGAAGACTTTTGAAATTTGTGGTTTTAAAAGCTTAAGGGATAAAAACTTTGTGGGGCCGTGACATTTGTGTGGTTATAAAATTTTCTTATTAAGGGTAGAATTAGTAAAATAAAAAGTTTAAAGTTGAATTATTTCTAAATTTAAAAATGTGTCATTTAGTTTGGAACAGACTAAAAAAGAAAGTACCCATCTAATTTGCAGAGTGACAAGTCATTCATTACATTTTTCTAATCTAAGTTCCAATCAGTAAGTGAGACATCGATCTAAGGTAGATGAGACGTATTCCGTATAATATACAAAAATATTAAAAAGACATATGGTAATTATTAGTCCTTCATGAGAAAGAAGCAAGAAAGTTCCTAGAGGAAGAGGAAGAGGAAGAGGAAGAGGAAGAGGAAGTCCTTTCCTGTTTTCCGTGTTGAGCTTTCTTATCTCCTCTCCTCTCCTCTCCTCTCCTATGTCAAATCATCTATTGGGGCCTTGAATTTTTTTCTCCCCATATTTGTCAATTAGCAAACAAGCTAGTCTTCGGAGACTGATCTAGTCCACAAATATTCATTTCTGTGGAAAAGTCAAACTTGGGAGTAATTGAATAATGTTGCCAATCACATACAGTAACTAGCTTGAATGCATAACTAATAACTAGCTTCAACTGAGATAATGAAAAATTATTTCACCTTTTTAGTTGGAACTTTAGGCGGTTCTCGAAAAAAGATAGCGAAAAAAATTATCCCTAGAGTCGAGACTAAGAGGAATGTATAGACTAATGCTTCCATAGATTCGATTGTGGTTTACAATTATAGCTCTCATACCTGTTTGTTTCTTTTATTTTCTTTTTTTTTATCATCTTCCGGATAAAGAACGAACAAGGAGAGTAAAAACGAAGTTGATTCAAATAAAGATTTCTCTGGTACCCTATGTCAATAAAAGTAAAAGAAAATAAGGGCGAAAGAAAGATACCAAAGCAATGTTGTATCAGGCTGCCTGTCTTTTTGTAGTTGGATCTCCAAGTTTTTGGAATGCTCCAAATTTGACTTGAGCATCTAAATCTGGGTCAATACCAGCAAAAATATCTCTGAACAAGGTTCTAGCACCATGCCAAATGTGTCCGACGAAGAAGAGCAAAGCAAACGAAGCATGCCCAAAAGTAAACTAACCCCTTGGACTGCTACGGGAAACACCATCGTATTTCAAAGTAGCACGATCTCATTCAAAATTTTCACCCAATTGAGCACGTCTAGCATATTTTTTCACAGTAGCAGGATCACTATAACTGACGCCGTTGAGTTCACTGTCGTAGAACTCAACAGTTACACCTACTTGTTCAACACTATACTTCGATTCTGCCCTTCTAAAAGGAACATCGGCTCTAACAATTCCATCGCCGTCTACCAAAACGACCGAAAATGTTTCAAAAAAAGTAGGCATACGACGTACAAAAAGTTCACGCCCTTCTTTATCTCTAAAGATAGGGTGTCCTAACCATCCAACTGCTATTCCATCCCCGTTATCCATTGAGCCCGCTCTGAATAATCCCCCTTTTGCCGGATTATTGCCGATGTAATCATAAAAAGCTAATTTTTCAGGAATTTTAGACCAGGCTTCTGATAAACTTTGATTTTCTGCTAGCCCAGCACTAACTCTTTGATATATTCCTTGCTGGAAGTACCCCTGATCCCATTGGTAACGAGTGGGCCCAAATAATTCAATTGGGGTTGTTGCCGAACCATACCACATAGTTCTAGCAACAACAAAAGCTGTAAAAAAGACAGCAGCGATACTACTGGAAAGGACTGTTTCAATATTTCCCATACGCAATCCTTTGTATAGACGTTGTGGAGGACGGACGCTAAGATGGAATATGCCCGCTAATATGCCCAATGTTCCTGCTGCAATATGATGA